>JAPYZK010004377.1:0-10520 GCA_030522785.1 Platygaster equestris
GTGACCGCGCATGTCTAAATGCAAGCATTCCAAAATCAGAAAACAATTGAATTTGAAGAATCCGAACTGAATGGGAACGAAAGACAGAAATCCACGATGTGAGAGAACTTGGACATTTTGAAAACTTGAAAGCAAGTTGATTATTAAAATTTGAGCTCATAACTTACTAAATTAACGAAATGTTTTAATTAGAAAACTTGGGAATAGAAATTTGAATATTGTGTTACTTGAAAATCGAATTATTGAGAAAGAATCACTAGAAATAAAAAATGCTAACTTCTACATACTCCGAATTAATTTTGAAAGCGCCCAAATATAAAGTTTCATGACATTTTTTGGGGAAATATGAAAAAATCAGTGATAACAACTAACAAATTTAGAGAAAGTAATTATTTCGGAGAGTCGTTAGAATTTTGGAATTTTTGCAGTACCTGCAAATTCTATGAGTTTTCGAGATCATCTACAGATTCTTCGAGATTTTTAGAATTCTGATACGTTTCAGTGATTTTTTCGCATAATTTCGTGAATTTCCGAATATTTCTGTCCTTTTATTATTTTTGTACTGACTGATTTTTGAAACATTAATCAGTACCACAATAAATCCCCTAGAAAAACTGTAAACAAGTAAAAAAAAGTTTGCATTACCAAATTTTTTATTACTTCTTTAAAGTTTTTTAGGGTTTATGTTTCCTCGACGAAATTGCGCTTAGGGCTCTGATTTTATGAATCCCGATCCTCTCGATCTCGACACGAAAAACTAACTGGAAGAACAAATATATTGCAATCACGTATTTTTCTTCACACGTCTCGCTAGTCACTTACCGTGCTGAAGAATATTGATGATCGTGATGCAACGTTTTCCGAGAAAAGACAAAGGCAATAAAATAAAATCCACTAATCACGCTGGCTGTGACACAAGACCTCTGCGTGGGCGTCGCGTAAACTTAGTCGCGACAAACGCAGAAGGCGTAAAACATCGCAAACGGAACGGTACATAAATAATTTTCCGCGCGTTTCGTTGTCCGCGGCGGGAAATAAGTTATTCGCGGCACTCCTGCGCGCAACAACAATGTTCCAGGCCCAAGATGATTGCTTCGACATGAATCGACGAGTATCATTGTTCACTTAGAAAATTACGCCGCTAAAGCGGGGATTGCGCAGTCGACGCCGTGTCAGGGATCGAGATTTTTATCGAAATCGCCGATTTCTCGGCTTTTACGAGTTGGCAGTAAATTCGAGGGACGCTTTTCTGAGACTTATATGGGAAAAATGGAGGGAAGATATTTTTCTCGTAAATTACTTCGCGAAGTCTTGAGAGTTAGTTTTTAAATTTAGGTTTTTGAAACAAAGTTTGCTCAATTGTTGACGAACATTCTTGTGATGGTGGATTTTTTTTTTTTTTTTAAGAATTTGAGATGGAAGTTCATTCTTCAGTTATTTTTCCAGGACTTAGAATTGAGGTAGTTGTTGAAAATGGAGGTTTGAGTTTTGTTTTTCGTAAGTCATGAATTTTTCAATAGAATTATTCCAATCTTTATTTTTTATATCAAATTCTGAAAGATTTTGTAAATACGATGTTAAAATTTTGAGAATTCTGAAAAATTTGAGCATTTCGAAAATTCTGGAAATTTTGAAAACTATGAAAAAACAATTTATTTATAATTTAGAAAATGTTGAGGAATTTCAGAAATTTTAGAATACAAAATTAAAAAATCTCCAACTTTTTTCAAATTAAAAATGTCAGCAGTTTTGGGAACATTGAGATATCACGAATTTTTCGATAAAATGGAATATTTTTTTCATATGAAATTCCGGAAAATTTTTCAAAAATGCAAAAATTTTGAGAATTTTCAAAATTTTAGAAAATTTCAAAACTATGAAAGTTCTATGAAATTCGAAAAATTTGAGGATTTGAAAGTTTTTTAGAAATTCCAAGAATTTGAAACATTACATAATTTTCGAGAATTGTCAACATTTCAAAAATTTTTCAACTCTGTCAATTTTTGAAGAATTCGAGAATTTTGCACATTTGGAAAAAATTTTCGGAATTTCAACATTTTTGGAAAATGTTTACAATTTGAAAAATAAATTTTGAGAATGTCGAAAAATTTATGAATTCCGACAAAAACTGAAGAATCTTGAAATTTTTCATATTTCTAAAGTGTCAAATTGTAATTTTGAATAGTTTGTCATGAAAAATGTCGAGAATGCTGAATTATACAATACAAGAAGCAGTTTTGGAAGTAAAATTTCAATGTCTTATAAGTTTTTGAAAAATATAAACAATGAAGTCCCACAAAATTACTGATTTTTAAGTTTTTCGAACTTCATATTTTTTTCATTTTCCGAAGTTTACAAAGAAGATCGAAAATAATATAAAATATTTCTCGTCTCGTTTTTTTGAACCTACATGTGTATGACTGAAAGTTTTTCATTGCAGAAGTCCAATAAAAAATCGTCAGTCATACACAAAGTTTCTGTTTCAAATTTGGACGACAGTACTTTCCATCTCAAAATTTTCGAAAATTTCAATTTTAATTTTGAGCTTATGTTCGGTCGAATTTTGTGTGTTTTCTGAGCCTCTAACTTTTTGTTCTCGTTTTTTGAACCTTGACTGAAATTTTTACATCACAGAAGTTCAATAAAAAAAACTTCAGTCACATAAGAAATTTTTTTCCAATTTGGACGACGAAGCTTTCAATTTTCAAATTTTCAAAAATTTTCGAAATTTTCAATTTCCATACTTTTTCTCAAATTTATCTATTTCTCACATTTCCAGATCGAAACGTCCTGTTTTTTAGACAACGTAATATAGTCCCCCCAATTTTCGACTAACCTCCTCAAAATAAGTAAAAGTTGTAAAATTTCACTCAAAATAAACAAAATTTTCCCGATCCCATCCAAAAAAGTTGAACGTAAATTCAAATTTCGGGGGCTAGGCAACACACTTCCCATTCAGGGTGAATAATTTCTACTCGCAAAACTCCGAGGTTACTCGAGTCATTACATTTTTTCTCGTACGGAATTTCATGCGATTAGCATGTTAAATGACTTGCTCCATAAAAGCGTGTTCTAGGATGCTGACGCGGAAATGAGAGAAGAGATGAGTCCTTCTGGAAACGGGGTTGTAGATGCCTAAGATAGCGCGGAGGAATAGGGTTACTCGCAGGGTGACTAGGGCAGGTGCACAGCGGAGCAAAAATCTTTTCGTACGAGAAATATCTCGTTTCGGGAGTCTCACGACTATGAAAAAACTCGCCTACTTTTTTTATCTCTCGCTAAATCACGTCTCCGGAGTTGGCTTCGTGCGAAATTTCAGCCAATTTGTATATCATGTTCAGATTAGTTTATAAATCATGAAAAATTTGTGGATAACTCAGATTTTGTTCTAAAATCTAACACATGTTCAATTTTCAACTCAGTTTCCAATTTTCGATTCGTAAATTTTTTTCGAAATCTTCTCTATCGAGTTTTTTATTCCTCTTCGATTTATTCAATTTTTATCATAAAATTAACGAGGAACCTTTTTATTTGGAATTGAACACAAAATCAATTCCCAATGCTTCAATTACTAATGCTTTCATTCTTAATTTAATTTTACTGTTATTTTTTTATTCCTCTTCCATTTATTCAATTTTGATCATGAAATTAACTAGGAACATTTTTATTCGGAATTGAATGAAAAATCAACTTCCAATGCTTCAGTTATCGTATTCTGACAAAATTTCACCGTCCCCCCATTATTTCAAAATTTTACTGTTATTATTTCTCCTTGAAAACGAACATATTTCAAATTGAAAGACAGGAACGATTTCCCATCTTCGACTACGCATTCCGTGCGGTGCTTTTGCGGTTCTTCAAAGTAGTATATGAAGACATTCGATGCGAACCCTTTCAGTAATTAAGCAATTTCCAGCAATTTCCTGATCACGTGGAGCGTTGAAACGTCATGCGCGCCGTTAAATGCCTTGGCTGTTCATTTGGTCTTTATTTTTACGAGCCCGCCCAAGAGACGTCGTAGGTATACTCGGCGAACCTCGATTGTTTGAACACTCAATGTTCGCTGTCATTACCTTCTAATAAATTGCATTCATGGCAGCATCTTCTCCCTATTAACTGTTTTGCCGTTCATTGTTCGTGTGACGACCAGAAAAGATTTTTTCATTTTCTTTTTTGAAATTTCAAAAATTTATACCAAAATACGTATTAACGCTAATTTGTCACATTTCGAGAAAAGTGGAGAAATATTTAAAACCTTCTGAAATATTTTCCAAATTCGATGAATTTTCTCAGGGTAGCAGAAAACAGCAGCAAATTTTCTTAGATCGAGTTTTGACGGTTTTCGAAAAGCTTTAGAGACTTATGTACAATTTTATGATCGACTGTAAGTGTGGAATTTTTCATCAATTTGGATGCATATTGTAGAGTCGTTTGAAAATTGAACTTTTTTTGGTAATTTTTCGGAATTTGATAAGTTCTAGAAGTTAAAGAGATTCAAGAAACACGAAAGTTGACCTTACATAACCTCAAAATTTCTCCTTCGAACACTATAAACTGTAAAAAATGAAATGTCCAAATTTGACTGAAAAATGAGAGACCAACTCTTACGTATCCAAAAATCACATCCACTGTGCACGGCACTTGGAGATTCTCCAAAGCCTCGGGGGTAAATTGAACAAGCGAAAACCGAGCGGTATCTAAATATACGAACATAGCTTCATGGTTCGAAACGGTGCAAGCGAATCTTTCGTCGCGTCAACAATCGAGAAACGTAAAAAGCAGAAAGAAACGTACATAATCGCCACGCACGTGGGCGAGCCTCTTGGTCGCTTAATTTGTCACGTGGCACCGCGAAATTGCGAGCAAGTGCAAGTCGCTCGTTACGCTTGTAAAATGAGCGGCGTTATTACCCGTCGCTTTTCATTCATATAATCCTGCCGAGTTTCGAGCGTGCGCGCGATATTGTTACAGAAAACAGTATACATGTGTGATGTATTGTGCCACGAGTTGAAAAAGCGACCGATTTTGAATGAGTGTGAGGTTAGGTGATTATTGAACGGATTTGAAACGTGTGACATGGGAATATTTTCGAAATTTTTGAAATATTAAAATCTTTTGCGATTTCTGGAACTTTGGAATTTTCGAGACTTGATGACTTTTTCAATTCAAAATTATTGAAAATTCGTTGACATTTTGAGAAAGACTCAAAACTTCCAAAATTTCCGAAACTTGGTAACTTTTTCAATCCAAATTGGTTGAAAATTCGTTTCAATCTTGAGAACTTTGAGATTCCAATACTCTCAAGACTTCCAAAATTTTCGAAACGTCTAAAACCCTAGAAATTGGTGATTCGTAAAAATTATAGAATTAACCTTTCTTCCCATCGATCTCTTGGAGCCAAATTGTTGTTGTTCAGTTATTATTATAATAAGAATTAGTTGTTATTATTGTAATATTAAGTAGTTATGATAATAATGATTCCATCGTTCGTGAACATTAACTTATTTATTGTTAAATTTCGATGTAAAATTATAAAATTCAGGAACCCAATAATTTACGAAGCTTTAAAAGTTCACAACTTTGAAACTCAAAAATGCTTGAAGACTCGAAAATTTATACTAATATGTAAAAACTCCAAACTCTCAGATTGTTGGAAATTTCTAAACTTATAAGCTTTAAATTTAAAAATTCTTGAGAATTTGTCAACTTTTGCAATATCCTAAATTCGAATTTTCCAAAACTTGACAACTTTCAGAATTTAAAAATGTTAAAGTTCTGAAAAACTTCAAGATTTTGAAACTCTCAAAATTTTCGAAACTTCAGAACTTAACAATTCTTCGAACCCTCGAAATTCCAGAATTCCAAAAATACTCACAGCTTCAAAATTTTCAAAACTCCAAAGTCCGAAAATTTTGAAACTTCCAGGCTTCGGACTTCTAAATTCTTCTAAACCCCAAAACTGTCGAAATATCCGAAACTTCACAAACTCCAAAACTTAATAACTTTTCGACTTCAACGCTTTCCAAAATTGGAAATTTTTTAAATTTTCAAATCTTCCGATACTTCCAAATTCAAGAACTTCGCCATTCTTCAAAATTCAAAAACTTCAAAATATCCAAAGCTTCGAACGTTCCAAAACTCCGTAAGGTCTGAATTTTCGGAACCTCAAAACTAACCTTCAATACTTAACCAAATTCCTCAAAACTCAAGAATCCCAAAAGTTCAAAATTTTCTAAACTCAATCTTCTATTGCACTCTCGTGTGAATTCCTGAAAAATAATAATAATATACGTTCAACAATTCAAACTCGAACATTTTTGGATATTTCTAGAAAGATTCAAAAATTTCCAAATTTAAATCGCAAATGTTTTCACTTCGCCAGACAGAATATTGATTCTGGAATTTTCAAACTTCTGAAATCGAAATTAGCAAAAATTTTCAACTGACGAAGATTCATTTCTGCAGTTTTAATTGAATTACAATCAATTCTCCTAAATTATTCAACATCCTTGGACATTTCAAGACTATTTTTTTCTAATTCGAACAAAATATCAGTTTTCCAATTTTTTGCATGTAAAAACATTACAGACTGGAAAAAAGTGGCATTCAAAAAATTATGGAAAAAAATCTTTTCTTTATGCGAGTACATACTCACTCAACGTGGAAAAAAGCGATAAAAATGTATCTGTTGCAATCTGAATGGTTTCCAGTTTCGCAACTCGACAGTTCTCTGGAATATTGGGCAAGCACGCGACTTGCATATCTCGAGTATTTAACTACTTACGGTTTATGATTCTCGTATCGGAATTGCGTTACCCCGCATGCTTGAAGAACTCATTGTTTAATTGATTTCGCGTTCATACTAGGAATGCTTATTTGCATCGTTTCGAAACTTTCGTTTTTTACAACTCGGAAAATGCGACTCCGAAAAAAGTCGACATTTTTGTTGCGGTTACGCTGAGCTATATATTTGGAATCGACAGGTTGTAAAGTGAAGCTGCAGAAATTTTTTTTTTTTAATTCTTTGACGTACGACACCGCGGATGTGGTTCATTCAATCTTGCTGAAGTATGAGCTACTGTAAATTTAGAACGTCACTATTTTTTTATTTTGTGGTGTTCAGTGGAACAAGAGCTTATAGTTTGGAGTTTAATTTTCAAAAAGGATTTTTTGATTATGTTCGAGGGTTTTAAAGGATACAAAATTTTGGAAAATTGAATTTCTTTTGTTGGGGCTTTTTGAGGGACAGCAAAAATTTTAAAGGTTTTAAGTTTTGTGCAGGATACTTGAGTGACTTTTGAGTGATGGAAAATATTTCGGGAATCACAGTTTTTTTCGGAAACGAGAATATTCAAAAATTGGGGATGATTTTTGTAATAATTAGCTGCTCTTGATCGCTTTTGATTCAGCCACTGATTGACACTTTTTTACGATTTGAATCGCGCACGATTTAGATCGCACTTACTTTTTTTGATTAATGAAAATAATTCGATGTATTACCTGTAAAAGTTGATGTAACTCATTTTGTAGTTTTTACCTCTGAGACTTGAATGTTACGTCTTCACCTGAAACAAAAATAATTTCGTATCAAATACAACGTCGAACAACGTGACATAATTAAGCGCTTAGTAGTAACCAAAAATCTATATCCGAAAGTGTAAAGGATATGAAAATGTGAAGATTTTGACGTGTCAATTTCGGATTGAAATTTATAAAGATTTCACAAATTGGATGCAAAGAAATTGTGTAATTTCAGAATTAAAAATTCAAAATTCTGAAGGTTCAGACGCAGAAAAAACACATTCAAAAATTCAAAAAATCAAAGAATCAAAATTTGAAAGTTGAGAGAATTTTTACTTCTGGAGTTCAAAAATTTGTTCAAAAATCGAACTGTCCTCCTAACTTTAGGTTTCGTACACTGTCCAGATTTCGAATTTTGAGTTTCAAAAGGATAAACAATCAATCAAATTGACTTATTCAATCCAAAAGATCGTGGTTAACTTCATTTGACGTGTAATTGGCCTTAAAAGCTAAATTTGAATGCATTTTGTAAAGATTTCGACAATGTAGCAAAAAATGTGTAATTTCGAAATTTCAAATTCGGAGTTCGAGCGGTTTGGACGAATAAAGAACGTATTAGAAAATTAAAAAAAAATCATGCAACATTTGCGAGTTGGAATGATGTATACTTCTGGAGTTGAGGAATTTTCAGAAAACCAAAATACATATCATAAATTTAGTTTTTAAAAATCGTAAAACTCCAAAAATTCAAGTTTCAAAAAGACACTTATAAATCAGTAAAATTCATTAATTTTATCCAAGAGATTGCGGTCGACTTCATTTGAATGTGTCAAATTCATTTAAATGTGTTATGGGCCTTTAAAGCGAAATGTAAATGAATTTCGTAAAGATTTCGAAAATTTGGTAAGAAAAATTCGTCATTTCAAAATTTTAAATTTTAATTTTAGGGGATCCAGACGAATGGAGAACGTATTCGAAAATTCAAAAAATCAACATTTGCGACTTAAAGGGATTCATACTTCTAGAGTTCAAGAATTTTCGAAAAATCGACATATCCAAACGGTAGGTTTCAAGCATCATAAAAATGTCAAAATTTGAGTTCTACAAAAATACCAAATCGGTAAAATTCACTAATTCAGTCCAAAAGATCGTGATCAACTTCATTTGAAGTGAAATCGGCTTTCGAAGCAAAATGTGAATAAATTTCATCAAGATTTCGAAAATTGGGAAAAATCGTATACTTTCGAAATTTCAGATAAAATATTTCCAACGTCCAGACTCAGGAATAACATATTCAAAAACTCGAAAAATTAACATGTGCAAGTTTAAAAAAAAATATTAAAGTTCAAGAATTCTCAAAAAATCCAAATATCCTAACCTTAGGTTCCAAACATCGTAAAAGTTCAAAAATTTCTTAAAAAGATACACAAAATCAGTGAAATTCCTTAATTCAATCTACAAAATCGTAACCAATTTCATTTTGAATCGTAATTGGCCTTGAAATCAAAACGGTAAGAGAAAATCGCGCAAGTAAGGGCAACTGGCAAAACGCGGCGAAGAAGAAGTCGTAAAACGTAAACGCCGGATGCACGCACGTTACGATCGGCTTCTTTACGGTCGTAAAGAAGCCGACCGGCCGTATCCGCGTTGAGATATTGACATTTGAATATTTTCGCCCGTTGGAAAAGCGCGCGCTTTCCTCCGTCCCGCGAGGAAAAAATCGCTCGAAATTCCGCGCGATCAGGGCCGATTAAAATAATACCCTCGCGTGGATATTTAATATCCCTCGGGCGCACGGGAATACCAGCACGCGAGCGATGTGTCAGACGTTGTTACGTTGCAGCCGAGCTTTTTTACGTAACATTCAAAAGGCGATTAAGTTATTATAGACGAGTTTCCAATATTATGATTATTATTGTATTATTGATAATTGGATGAATTTGAGATAGTGGGAATAATTTTTTTCTAAACTTATTCAATTCTTATTGAGACGAATTGTTTCATTTTCGTATGAAAAATTTCAAAACAAGTGGAAAGTGAAATTTTGTATTGTCATACGAAAAACTGATCAAATTTGTGTGATAATAAATTTTTTGATAAAAATCCATGAATATTAAACTTGATCATCCAAAATATTTGAAATTCTGAGATTTTTGAGAAATTTTTAACAACTGATTAAACATCGAAAAATTGTTAGAAATAAGGAATTCAAAAACAGGTTATTGACGCGAATTTCTCAACGTTTTATTTCATTTTTGTGTCCATTTTATACACAAACCGAGTCAACCCCATACAATAAACTCCCATGAACCATAAAATTTTCTATTAGCGAGTCATCAAAGTGAAAAGTCATTAAATTGCCACATCACGCTCGTCTGAAACTTGACGATGACTTTATTCCCCGAGCAACATTGAAATCGCATTTGCGGCAAATCGACAATGACGCAGAGAATCTGCATTTTTCCTTGGTAGAAGTGCATTATCAGGAGGCATCGTCGTAAACGCCGGTTCAAGAGCAAAACCCTGTGTCCCACACGTTATAATTAGAGGCTCCTCGCGTGTACACGTACCTACTCTTAATTGTGCTTCTACGCTGTCAATGCTAGACGGCGTGAAAACGGCCCGGTAAAATCGGAATATTTAACGATCCCCGATTTTTCCGCGACAACTGACTTATCGCCGCGAAAAGAGGCCCTTGTTTATCCTCGCGTTATAAAATCATTTGCATCCAGCAACAATCTTTCACGCCGCAATCTCGTTTTAGTATTACGACTTTTTCAAGTCGTTAAAGTTTACTCCACGCTGTGTCCTTGTTGTGCAATCGCTATAATGTCGGATTTTTTGCGAATTCCCCGGGCTAACGTAACTGTGACGATGCGAAATTATTGTGCTTTTTTCAGCCCAAGTAGCACAAGTGTTCTTATAGCTTTCTTAACGCGTTACGAGGTTTTCTTAACAATGGCTTGTGGCATTCCTTATGAATCTGTTAAGCACAAAAG
>JAPYZK010004378.1:0-10519 GCA_030522785.1 Platygaster equestris
AATAATAAATAATATAATCATGTTATATTCACAATCTACGAATAAATAACCCGTGATTATAAACGTATCACACAAGGTAACATCTACATATTCTGATTTAATAAGTATATAAATGAAAATTCATTCATATTTGTCAAATTTCACTAGATTTCTCGTACTCCACCAAAACTTCACTGTTACGGTGGAGTTTTGGTGGAGTTTCGGTGGAGTCTGTTACGACTGAGGCGACGTTCCAGAGTTTGAAAATTCGCGTAAATACTTGAACTTTACGGAAGCGAAAGATTAATCTCCGCGATGTTATCATATACAGCTATTATATAGCTCGATCATATTATGATCGAGGATCTTGATTGAGAGAAAGCCGAGAAAAGAGCTGATGCGATGATAATTCCTAGCTGCAGCAGCAGCACTCCCCAACAGCTATAAAAGCTGCAGCACGACAGCGGCTTTTTCGTATTTCCCAGTATTTCCAGGCCATAATAATACGTGTTATCTATAATTTGTATTAATTTATATAATAGCTGCAGCGTGCTTTTTTATTTAATCTTCATTATAATAATAATGCTAGGTATTCCCGGGCCGCAGCTTCTTCATTTCGTATGCAATAACAAATAAATGCTTGACAAACAAATATCTTGACACAACAATACTAATTGATATCGGCTACTTTTTCATATCAAGTTAGTCCAAATTTGACTATTCCAAATAATTGTCAACATTATTTTATTCCAGAAAATATGTCATAGACAACACATTTTTACCTCATACATAATATTATTTATACACATGTATTTTTTTCCATTTTATGCTGCTTCTGCAATATCAATTTCCCGCCGGCTAATGTTTTTCGCATTGTTATTTGTGATGAAAATGCCCAAAAAAAACTTGGCTTATTTGTGTATTATCGTAGTTGCTAAAAATACGCGTTACATTGCATGCATGCAGTCTGCAATTGTAACTCGGCGTCGATTTACTCCGCGCGGCGGCTCCCCCATGGATATTAATTTATTATTGTAGGCTTCTTCGGCGGAGCACTCGGCGGAGCATCGAAAAACAATTTCAGCAGAATAAATACGTATTGCGGCGCGCCATCATTTAATTCTTATGGATTATATATATATACACATATATATATGTATATTGCATTCTGCTGTACCTTTACACAACAATCAATACTAGATATTTTATACGCATTTTTCATTTTTTCTGTATTTTTTCCGTTCGCGAATGTTTCTCAACATGGTGCAGTTATGCGTGTTTTAGAAATTTGGAAATTTTGAACATTTTCTAAAATTTGGGCAATTTGAAAAAATTTTGACTATTTTCAAGGCTTCTGAAAATTTTTTGAAATTTTACAAAATTGGGAAAAATTCCAACAATTGCCAAGAATTTAATAATATCCAAAAACTTGAACAATTTCCACCAATTTTGGAAATTTCGGAGAATTTCGAAAATTCCAAAAAATTTCAAACATTTTCAAAAATTTAACAACATTTGAAAAATGTAAGTAATTCACAAAAATTACAGAATTTCTAGAAATTTTAAAAAACTTGAACAATTTCCACAATTTCAGAAATTTTGAAACGTAAAAATTCTCCAAAATATCGGAAATTTGCGAAAACTTTCAGAACTTCCGAAATTTCAATGTCAATTCTCAGGCAATAATATGCAGTCTTATGTCATTGCTCCTGACCCAGCAGGGAAAAAATGCGGTACGAAATAGTAATATATGTAATTTTGAAATATTTCATTTGGCTATGAAAGCCCAGGTGTAATTTTTCCCAGCCTACGCCCCTGCCAAACCGCAAAAAAAGAGCGAGAAAAAGCTAGGTCAGCCCAAATTCGCTGATCCATCGTAAACACGGTAAACACCAGTTGATGCTTTGTATGGACTGTGTGTAGGTATAATATATACATATATATTCACGCTGCTCAAATAAAAAAGGACATGCAAAGCTCAAAAAAGCTCGCATCTTAATCTCGACAAAGACGACTGAAGACGACGAAATTGGACGAAAGAAAACGGAGAGAAAGCAAAAAAGAATTATTTCCCCCCTACAATTGCCTACAATGGCTTCAATCCAAGCAATCCAAGCTTGCAAATGTTTGCTAATGCTCCAAGCCGGCCAGCCAAGCACGGCCAAGGTACAGAAAAACAGGTTTCCTCTCTCGCGCAACTGCACCAAACTGCACACAGCTCTGCCGTTGTCTCCGCCAAGCGCCGCCTTTATTACCATTGTTTATTACTTTCTCCCATTTGACAAGCATACGAACATTACGAACTCCAAATTCAAGATGACGTCGGCCGGGTGATTCATCCCTTCTCCACGACCATGTCATCGCGCGCGCAAGCAACTGAAGAGAGAACCTGTTTTTTCCGTACCCCGGGGTAAATGAAACCAACTGCAGGGAATAGGGATGGACATGGATAGGATGGATCAGGATGGATTATGGGAACGAAATCAAAAATGGCGATTCCGTCGCTGTTCGCGCTGGCAGAAGTAGACACATCGTAGTCCCGGTTGCGGGTCGCAGATAGCCTTTTATTTAATTTTCGCGGGTGATGAGTGTTGGTGCCGTCGCGGAATCGAGGATTTTGACGAATATTACGAATATGGACGAGGATCGGGTCAATGAGGGCCCGGGAAAATTAGCAAGCGGGGCAGTAGGAGCGGGCGGCCAGGCGGAAGCGACGCGCGCGATCTCAGCGCCGCTCCACTGTGACGTCCAAAAAGTGCAACAACGTTTGCCAAATTTCAATGGCAGAAATGTGAGTTGATTTTTTTCAATTTTTTTCATCTGGCAATTAATCATTATTGATGATATTGAATTCCTCTTGCATTCTGCATTTTTACAACTTGTTCTGATGGTGCTATATTTTTTCTTCCGTTACGCTTCATTTGTGTGTACACTGCAATCTGCATGTAGAAAGTAACATCTGTTCCAAACGTTGCGGATAAAAAAAAAAAAAAAACGATATTATATATTTGCAAAAACCATTCAGTTTTTTAAT
This sequence comes from Platygaster equestris, assembly GCA_030522785.1. Taxonomy (NCBI): domain Eukaryota; kingdom Metazoa; phylum Arthropoda; class Insecta; order Hymenoptera; family Platygastridae; genus Platygaster; species Platygaster equestris. Next base: position 3,014 of record JAPYZK010004378.1, read on the forward strand.
GATTTTTCACAAATTAAAAAATTTAAAACGTACTGTGCGAAATACAATTTTTTTCGCAAATATGAAAGATAAGCAATTTTCAAAATTTGTGCATTATTGCAAAAACCATGTTTTTGATGAAATTGGACGCATTGATTTCAGCTGAAATTCGGAATCCTGCAAAATTTGCAAATCCTGAAAATCAGCGAACTTGATTGATTTTGGCTGATATTCAAATTGTTTCAGTATACATTTATTGAAATATTTTTCAAGCATTTGGACATTTTTCTAATATTGTCAAGAATCTTGAATTTGTGCAGAGATGAAAGAATATTCAAAATTTTCATAATTCTTGGAATTTTCAATGTTTATGGAAAAAATGAAATCATTCCAAATGTAAAGCAAAAAATACACCTTGAAAAACATGACGATTCCATAAAATGATTATCTCTATTTTCACTGCAATGAATTGCGTGAAACAAACGAGTGCAAGCAACTACTGTAAAAAAGCCTGGAATGAATTAAAAATAACTCATGCCGAAATTGATTTGTCGAGTCATTCGACATTTTGGAAAATGGCCAAAAATGTCTAATATCTTAGGATAAAATTGTTGTAATCATTTAATTGTTGTAGTTGGTGAATGATGAAAGAAGGTAGAGTAAATATAAGAATATTGCACTTGTTTGGTGTATATTGTACATTTACCTGCAGGTCGAATAAAATGCGATGAACGGAAAAAATGCTCTCAATTGCAAGAATAGTAGCTATAGGGTTTCAAATGGCGAAATATCTATATTATAAGTACATCGCGCGGATTCTGATCGAAAGAAAATTTAATGTTTGCACATATTTGCAGCAAAACAAATCGGCGGACTACTTATATAGATGCTATTACTATCGCGTTCGCGTATTCGCCTTAATAATATGTAGTAGTAGCAGTTATTCTCTTTCGTGCTTAGCGGGCGTACTATTATTGATTAGCGGCAATATTTATCACAGTCGATCGTCAGGGGAGACCCTCAAGATAATGAAGCAAATATATTCAATTACTCCAACTTACACAGTCGAACGATCTGCAAAAATCGCCTTAAGGCGAGTTAATCGTGTTTTTCGATTTTTTTTCTTTCAGCACGTGCTTCCATTATTTCTTGGTTGTATTTTTTCGGAACAATAATTTTATTTTTTGAAGAATGCGACTATCGATCATAATATGATGATATTATGCATGTATATATATATATATATATATATATATATATATATAGCGATACTACATCATTTTCGCACAATCTACTAAATTTCAATCTTTATCAAATTGAAAGTCTATAAGTTTCCTAACATTTAATTGCCTAACTTACTGCACCTTTTTTGATGTGAGTGCTGCTGCATTGGATAACGAATTTTCCACTTGTCAAAATGTTGAACTCGTTGAACTTTACTCGCCGAGTATTTACGTACTACGTACATTTCTATCAATTATGTTTATCGAGTTTCGCATTGACATTACGGTCACTCATCGGAGCTACATAATTAACAACCGTTCAAATTATACTGTTAATCAGTAATCAAGTTTTTGGACCTGCCAAAGAGGACCGAGCGCTTGATTAATAATAGTTATACGCATATAATATTGATTTGTAGCAAGTGTAATAATTGAAGGGTCCGGGAACTAAAGGGGCTAACCGACATTTCGGAAATTTTTCAGGAGAGCGAAAAAACTTTTCCATTTTGTATTTAAAATGAAATTTTTGGTTTTTGTGAGAAAATATCGACCATATCAATGAAAGTTGTAAAGTGATACCAAAACCTAAACATTGTTCTCAGTTTCATGCCTTTTTTTGAGTAAATTTTCGCTGAATTTCACACAAGAGAATGAATATTATGACGATTAGAATATTTGGAATGATGATTGATGTAAATTTATATTTTGAAAATAATCGCAATTTTATCATTGCACGTGTCGTAAATAATGTTTGTTTTCAACTCTGAAGTGGATGGAAGAATGGAGTTTCGATCGCGCGAATAACAAGATGAATTATTAAAGTGTATATGTTTATTTGGTGATGGTGAAAATGTTTTTTTGCTTTTTACCTAAATAATACACGAATGTATTGTTGCGATTTCGGCGGAATCATTCGTAAAAGGCGAAAATTATTAACCTTTTGCTCATTGTCTTTTAGTCACAGTTGGTGTTTATACATGCACGTAATACATGATATCATAATATTTTTAATTTTTAACTCTGGCAGTGCCCGAAAAATGCGGAAAATGTGGAAAATGGAAGGGAAAAAATGGAAAACAGTAAGAAGTCGAGTGCAGGTGGTGCAGCAGCAGGAGCAGCAGCAGCAGATGAGGATGATGGGGGGGAGATGCAAGTGGAAAATGGGACGACGGATTCGACGACAGTGACAACAACGAGGAAACGGAAAACTCGTCGGGGAAAAGGGAAGAAACGACGACTGAATCCATACGCGCAGCAGCAGCCATCGACGTACCACCAGAGGATGCGTTGTCGGATGCGCAACAGGCCGAAAAAACCCCGAGCTCCGAACAACACCAACGAGTTCCTCATCGCCGATCACAATGACATGCCCGATCTCGAGCAAAAGTTAGCAGGCGTCGCTACTTCCGACGACAAGGCCCCACCTTCGACAACAATAACAGCATCAACTACAACAACAACAACTACAAGGTTGCCAATTTGCCATTATTCAAAATTTTATCAATTCATTATTTATTTATACTCTGCCTAATAACTGGCATTTTGAGATTATTATAGCAAGTCATGAAAATGCTCATTATAACATTGTTTGTTTGTTTGTTTTGGTATCAATTTCACGGATAATAATAACATCTTGTCGAATGGTTTTCAAGAACGCGGGACTCTAGCTTCAGCATTGACTCGGAAGAAGAGTTTTACTCATCGCCGGAAGACGAAGAAGATTTTTTGACCAAGGAATTTTCCACCGAGTATGAAGACCTTCACGCCGAACGATTGGACAAATTGACCAAATCGGAACTCATTCAAGAGTATCAGCAGTTGGAGGCCAAAATGGACCTGCTCGCGAAAAGATGTAAAAATCGGACTGCCCACCAGGTAATAACAATCTACCATTATATTATTATATACATTACGCGATTTTCTGAATGTTTTATAATTTTTCAGTTTATATGAAATGAGCACTGATGACGAAAAATTGACACAGTACTCAAAGATAAATAATACGCATATCATTTTCCACCTTCTCCTTGTCAGGAATGTATAATTTCGTGTAACAAATAACATTGTTAACAGTAAAAAATTGCTATCCCATGCAAAATGTACAACATTCTTCATTAATTGTCAATGTGTACGTGTATTATACTTTGTGTACCATTTGTTGACGGCAAGCTCAAATATATAATAATAGTGTTTTGATGTTTGATGAGACATAATAATGTTTCGGTTAATCATTGTTGTATAACAATGTTTTTAGGTTGATGAGAAAATTAAGTCTTTCCAGCAAAGGATCGAGGAGCTACAGCAGCTGAATGACAAGCTGCGCAGGGAAAACGAGGCCCTCAGAAAGGAAGGACGTGGCTGTTGCAGTGACAACAACAGCCCTCGTTCAAGTGTTGACAGCGAGAGCGACAGCGAGAGTTCCAGCAGCAACGGCAACAGTTGCTGCTGCGACTGCCCCCATTGCGACTCGGGCGACTCCAGTCTCAGCATCGTCGAGTGCTGCTCCAAAATAACTGCTGAACCAGGTGACGAGCCATCAAACAATGTCAACGGCCACCAGCGTGCTGACATCGACAACACTTCCAACGGCCCAGCTTCTCTACCGCCGCCGCCGCCGTCACCGCCGCCGCCGCACGTTTAAATCTTTTTACTTGAGCTTTTACAAACAACTCGAAACAACTTTTCAGTGGTGTGGAACTCGACCTTTTTTTTCTTCAATCTTTACAACTTTTCTTCCATTTTCAGATGTATGATGGCTTTGACACAACTTTTTTAAGCAAATTTTTCGTTGATGCTTCATAGGGACGATTAATGATTTTCGCGATTCTTTCAATCCATTACAATTCAGAGGTCATTTGTTTCATCAGATTTCTAATATGAATTTGAAAAGCGAATTCTTTGTTTGTTCAAATTATTACCGGTCTTAGGAAAGTCAATTGTATTGTGAGCCAGTTACGGTTATTTTTAATTCATTAACCTGAGCTCAAGATTAGGAACATGTCAATTAATTTTTGGTTTTTTAGTATGCATCAATTGTTGTGCGATATTCTGATTTGGGACGGAAAAAAAGTCGTGTGCATTTTATTGGCAAAGAATGAGAAAGAAGGATGAAAAATGTATGAAATTTTTTATGACTTCCTACATCATTCGTGTCATAATTCATCATCATCTTTCATCATTCGTTGAAAACAATACGAATATTATGTGAATTCAAATACCTGCAAATGCGGCTTGTGGGTATTTTCATTATTCGTGATAAAAAGATTGTTGTTATCTTCATTGATTGACAATGAACATAGGAAAAATGTTGAGATTCAAGTGTATATTATGATGAGGAGAAGGAGGAGGAGGAGGGGGGTTCCACGTTGCCTCGAAAAGGATTTGGGTTGTTGTATTTTATAAATTTACATTTACATATATGATTATACATATGTACATTTAGGGAGTGGAGAAAGTCGTCTAGCAAAGATCGAGGTGTCAAGTGACAAATATTGATAAATATTGTAACGAACTTAATTTTTTAAGAGACGAATCGAAACATTCGAAATTACCAAGATATATCAATTCAGCAAGTCGGCAAATTGTACAGCTCTTCATAATGTACGCGTACATGTTTTATTACTTTTATTTATTCATTAGTTTCATGACTCGCGAAAATTGAATACTCCCATTTTGGAATTGAGTTTCTCTTTATTACTCGTGCTCTCGACTATTTGTTTATTAGAAAAATAAATCAAAAATTGTTGGTATTACATAATGATATAATGAAGATGTAATAATATATTTGGTTTTTGTGATTGACTCAACATTATTTTGTTATTTTCTAATCATTATTATGCAACGATTCACAAAAAATATGTGTATTATGTGATTATACAGATTTATGCTTATAATAAACTAGTGAGATGTGAATCTTGGAAAGCTACATGTTTATTGGGTGTCAGAACTGTTAGTATTCGTCTTTTTTTTTTTTTTTCTTTCATTTTAATTTTTCTTCAAATGAGAATGTAAAAAATTTTTAAAGTGGAATATGAGTGGAATACGTACAACTGCAGCATTATTTCGTCGCCTGCCTTTTTCTAATTGATATTAATTTCAAATAAAAATAGGTAAGTCATTTGATACCAATGATGACCAAAAAAAGTAATACACATTTTTCCCAGTGTTTTCACGTACATTAGCTTAGAAAGTTAAAGACTTGTTTTGAATGCGTAGTAAGAAGAATACTGGCAAATAATCCAATGTATGAAAAAATGGTCAACTAATTTTCACCTAGTTCCACCTTCTTAATTAACTGCGAAAATATAGCAAATGTTCTTGATCGATAATAACTGGATGGGGCTTGATTTTTATATAATTTCGAGACTTAGCTTTTTGGAATTGTGTAGTAATTAATTCCATCGTGCACATATCCATTTTCGTCGTTTTGAAAAATATGTATTACGCTTTGTCAATATATATCAAACTTGGATAATGTTATGGATGGAAAATTGCATTCAAAGCTCATGGAATATTTTATGAATATTCACCGTAAAATTAGAAAAGACAAAAATTCCATAAAGATCATAGTGCGAATGGAAGAAATTTGAGTCTCCCTTCGTCGCTGGACCATTTTCTCCGATAAACAAACACAAGACAAATAATTGTGTTCCGTCACCTTTTATTTCAAGGTAGATTCTTGATATAAACCATGCTTTCGTTGTTCCGTAACCAAAAACAAAAAAACAAAAACATGATTTTGACATTAATTTTTGTTTTTGACAAACAAATTAAATAGGATTGTGCATTATGTCAAACCATAAAAATAAACAAGTAATTTTGTTCTGCCATATAAAAAGAACGTCGCATGTGATCAAATTTTGTCAACATTTTTCTGGCATTCTCGTCAAAATCACAACTGACGAGCACGGAAAATATTGGTTTTTACGATGACGCAAAAACCAGAAAAAAATTTTTTATTTCTGAGATTTCTTGGGTTGAATAATTTTTTTATCACTTTTTTTTTTTGAAAAGAAGCGTATTTCGGAAAAAAACTGTGATTTTAGGCACTGTAATATGTGTATGTAACGACTCGATCAACATTTTAGAAAAAAATGCCACCTAAAAGTGTTTCTTTCAAGATGAATGTCGATAATATGTTTTTGCGAGTTCGTTTTTTGAAAACTTTTTCAATTGGGGTTAATTGTTAATTTTTTATCTAGATATTTACTATTTTGCAATTGGATAATATATTATACTCCAACTGCCATCAGAAAACTCTACAATTCATCAAATCCGAATTGAACAAGTAGTGTATCATATATTATGGTTGCCCTTCAATAAGTGCCGTGTTGAAAAATATGCTTCAATTCCTAGGTATGCAAATAATTTTTTTAAACACCCAAAATATCATCAGTACATATTCTCCAATAATGATATACTTTCCGATTGTAAGCTATCGAACTTTTTTTTTTATGTTGTTTTATTTCCGAAAATATAAACAATTACGATCCCAGTTGAAAAATACATGAAATGAATCCTCAGAGACATAATAATACTATGCATACCTGTAACTATATTATAGAATTGCCAATTGCGATCGCATGAATTCGTGCAGGGCACTCGTGTTATTCGTGTACACGCATGCTTGTATACACTCGAGTTTTCCAATTTATAATTATCCAGCTTCGATAATTTTTTTACAATAATTTATAAGTTTTTATGAACGACGACATGAAAGATAAGATAATTATGTGCAGTCTTGTTGCGTGCGCGACTAATTGGAAGATTGCGAGGGGCCGGAAAAATAACAGACCATCAACCTGCGCGTTTCATAGGTCCAGCTGAAAATATGTGAAACTCGCACAAAAATACATTTCTCCCAAAATGTAATGATCGATGCTCATCATATTTGGACTATGCCAGATGCCATCATCATCTCAATGCGACCGCGAGCACATGATCATATCTCGCGTAATTACTCAAGTAGAATATACAATAAATTTGCACATATACTTAATTTTTCATCACTCATCTCATTTAATTGGAAATTATGATGCATAATACTGCAATATAATAATTCAGAATACCGAAAATAATAATGTAGTATATTCTGAAAGGTAATCTCTCCTTTCGAATGGTTTTTATGATATTAGAATAATACACGAAAAAAGTACATTATAACGATCATATGCGCATCTTGACAAAATCAAATCGAACATAATTTTACGTTAAAATTATGTTCGATTTGATTTTGTCAAGATGCGCATATGATCGTTATAATGTACTTTTTCCGTGTATTATTCTAATATCATAAAAATCATTT
>JAPYZK010004379.1:0-10875 GCA_030522785.1 Platygaster equestris
CCTGCTCGGGCCCGAAAAACCTTTTTATTGCCTTCGGTGTATAAAGTATCGTATGTTCCAAAGAGAAAAAAGTTATTTTGGACTCATACGATTATATTCCTCGCCTTCGCCTCGGAATATAAACTCGCATTCGTCCAATAAAACTTTTTGCCCTTTGAAACATAATATACTATTTGCCACTGTAATTTTTATTTTGGAAAAATCATTGCCAGGAGAATTTTTCAGACACTTTCGGTTCATTTCGGTTGATTTTTTTTTATAAATTTACGAAGTTTCTAATTCGATCTGTACTTGAATCTTCTGGGAATAATGAAGCTTTTTTTTTTTTTTTTTTTTTTTTTTTTTTTTTTTTTTTTTTTTTTTTTTTTTTTTTTTTTTTTTTTTTTTTTTTTTATTTTTTTTTTTTTAATGTGAGTGTTGTTTATTCGTGACGAAACGTCGAAAGTGTTCGGAACCAAAATTATCATTGAAGTTGGAGTAGTGAAGATATTTTTGTTTCAAAGGCGAAAAAAATGAGCAGATGAGAATTTTTGGAAAAAGTTGATTATTTTTGGGGACAGTTGGAAAGTTTGTTGGTATTTCAAAGTTTGTTTGGAATTTCCGAGATTTTTGCGAATTTCGAAAATACGTCAATTTTACAAATTATAGGATTTTGTAGTTTTTTATCAAGTTCTTCAAATTTCGCGGTAGTTTTGATAAATGTACAGTAATTGCCAGTAATTTTGAATTTTACAGTAAATTTACGGTAATTTTGAAGAATTTGTGACTATTTGAAAATTTATAATTCAAGAATTCGAGAAAAATTTTCGCAACTAGAAAAAAGATTTTGCTAAAGTATTAAGGATCCAAAATTCGGTCGAATTTTCGACTTTTTTCCGGACTCTAAAATTACGTCAGTTTTTCAAACTCTTGAAAATTCACGGTAATTTTGACAATTTGGAACATTCGAAAATTCACACTTTTAAAATTCGAAAACATTTGTCAAAACTCCAAAATTTTTCACTTGTATACAAATTTATTTTTATCCTAAATTCGCGAATTTTGAAATTTTTTACGGATTTCGAAAATCCATGATCATTTCACCAAACTATGAGAAATTCTCCATTTTTTTAGAATTCTTGGAAATTTACGAAAATTCCTGTATCATTGTTCCCGAGTTCTCATAAAAACTGATCAGTAAAATTTATTATCCATATTGTCCAAATTTTCGTGAATCTTGGAAAATTGTCGACAGAAATGTGATTTTCCATAGGAATAATGTCGATTTCACTCACCAATTGCGCAAGGAAAATTACACTATTCACCGCAATGGCAATTATTTTGTGACTGTCCAATCCCAACAAACGGAAAAATCCATTAAGAAAGTTCGGTCTCGTAGAAGAATTCTCATCTCTTTCGCCGTCGAATTTTTTCGTTTTTTCAGGCCTTTTACCCAAACTTTGAGACACCAAATTCGCCACTTCTTTGGCTATTTTCAAATAATCTCCAGCATTTTTTACTGTTGTCAACAAATTGTCAAGCATATCTTTAACAAAATTTCATTACTATTTTAGTTTTATAATTCCGTATTTTCTCTATGTGTATGTACATATATATTTTTTTCAAATTCGAAATATCAAAAAATCATAGCTCGAGAAAAACAATTTGTTTGTTAAAAAACAAAAATACGTGACGATTATTTTGCCTTGAAGAATGCTAGAAAATTTTCTGAGATATTGAAATTTCAGTTGTAAATCTGATGTGAAATATACGTATTTTTCGTATTTTTTCAAATATTCATGAATCGTAAGTCTTCGCAATTTTTTCGAACACTCCACAAAGCTCGAAAAATCATCACAAAAATTACTTTGTAGTGCAAAATACAAACACAAAATTTTCTAAAATTCAGAAACAACTTCAAATTCCAAAAAAAAAACAAAAAAAAAACCAAAAATACCATTCTAATATCAAAAACTACGAACCATCTTTCGAAAAACTAAAATTCGGAAAACACAACAAAAATGTCAGCAAAAAAGCGCCAGAAAAGTTCATTTTTCGCGGCATGATTCCAGAGAAACCTTTCGAAAACTACTGAAAGAATGTTCGGAATCACGAAGAATCAGTGCAAGAGAAAAAATAATTGTCCATTGTAATTTGTCAAGCGTAATAATGACATTTTTGCTTCGTTGCCCAACCAAAACGACGGTTTTCGTGCTCGCGATTTTTATTCTGTAACTTCTTCTTCGGGTTGTCACATTTGGAAAATTTTGATCGAAACCACATCAGTGATTAGTGTAAGCGTGATTGCATTGTTTAAAATAGAAATAATATTCGAATATGCTGATAATTTTTGTAGGTTTTTCTTTTTCGTAAATTTTAGCATGAAACCCAAATTTTTGGGGGTTTTGGTAACAACGATTTTTGTTCTACAACTTTTCGAAAAGTGTGGAAGTTTGAATTCTTCGGAAGTTTTGTTGAGTGTCCATGAAGATGGAGTTCGAAGTTTAAGTGAACTGCCTTTGGAAAAATTGATTCAACTTAAATTGTCTTTCGGTCCTGAAAGTGAGTATTTTTGGATTTCCGAAATTCTAAAGAAATAGTCAGGAGTGAACAAAGGTTGTGTGAAATTTCCCTGAATTTTTTCATTTATCTACCTATACTGTCGAATTTAGAAACTATACAAATTAAAAAAAAAAAAAAAACGAGTGTTATAAATTCTAAAAAAAAATTCTCCAAAAATGTCTCGAAACCAAATTTGTATAAATAATAAAAATAACAAATATATAATTCGATACTTTTCAAAATTTTCTACAAACTACTCGAAACTATCGACTTTTTTCGAAAAATTGTTCACAAAGTTCAAAATCAGAATGAACGTAATATTTTTATGAGTTAGAAAAATGTTGGAATTTATTCCAATTATTCCGAAATTTTATAAAAAATACCCAAACATTCATACGTAATTTTGATAAAATAATAAAAGATTTCCGAAGGTCTGAAATATTTGTTTGAATGCCCTTCTCAACTTTCTGTGCCAAATATAAAATTTTTCATATTTTCATCAACACGTTCCAAAAATTGTAACAATCGCTAATTCAAGAAATGATAAGCTGAGTATAGGAAATATATTTGCAGTATTTAAATGTATGAATTAATAAGTTGATCCAAAATACAAAAACTTTCAGTGAACGACATAAAATCAACTGACATAGCCGATGTTGAAGGAAGGGCTCATACGAGTCGTAGACATTTTGAAAAATCGATCCAAAAAGCAAACAAAAGATTCGAAGAAATGTGGCCTCATGAGGAAATGAAAAATTCAAAAATTTCGAAAATTTTTCAACTGTCTTTGACAGTTTTGTCTCTTCTCGCGTTCGGGGGATACGTTTTGACATTGATTATCACAGCTATCAAAAGACACAACATGATGAGTAACGGAAGCGTCATTATTCTTTCGGTAAAATGAAAAGTAAAATTTGTTCATTCATTATTTATCTGGTCCACAAATTATACGTTATAAATAATACTCATTTATTGAGATTATCCATTACAATCCTTTTATTTTTTATCATTTTCGATGTCACGACAATTGTCTTCTCATTTATGTGAAAAAAAAAATTCTGGAAAAATTCAAAACTTCGATCAAATTCTAAATCTGTTGATTTCGAAAATTTTCTGCATTAACAGATTCAAAATTTACAAATTAACAGAAAATACATCTATTTTTTCATTCGTCCAATTTTTCGACTCTACGAAGTTTATCAAAATATTCAAATTAGGTTCAAAAATTTTAAAGCTAGAATTTCCGCAAAATGTTGACCATAAAAATAACTTCACAACTAATGAAGTTTAATAATTACTAATAATTTAACAATTTTTTTTAGAATATTAGACGACCGAAACGAAGAGTTATTTTGGATCCAATGGAAAATGATTACGATACGGAAAATCTTTACCGCGGAATGATTATGTTATCTAGTGACTTTGCGAATTATAAAACTTTATTTTGAATTCTTACAATATATATTAATTATATGCATTATTCATTTATTTCATACAATAATTTCATAATTTGATGACATATACATATCAAAATTTATATGTTCGAAAAAGAAGACAAGCAATTACGATTTCGAATTTCGCAAACTTTGAAATTGCAAAAAATTGCTGTTAGCTATTTCAGTATTTTCCAAAATCTCAGAAGTTCGAAAAAACTTCCTCAATTTCGAAAAATTCCCGAAACTTCCTAAAATTACATTTTCCTACAAAAAAAAAGCATAAACATCCCCGATTCATCGACAAATTCAAATAAAAAGTTGTACATCGAGTAGATATACATTGTTTAAAAAACAACGAGTGGTTTATTTTTGGCCGATTATTAGCACACAATCACCCCCTAAAAAGCCATATGGTTATCTTTGTATACGCTCGTTTCCGGGGTGTTTATTTGAAGAAAGATATTCAAAGCAACCTCTGCGTCATCGAAAGAATGTTCCACAAGATGTGTACATACTTGCTAACATATATTCGATTTTATTGGGTTCGAGCTTTTTCATGTGACTTTCGTAATTTGAAACTTCCGAAATCCCTCCGAAATTTGACGCATCTTGGAAGAATCACGAAATATGCATATTTTCGATTCCAATAACGATCGAAATTCCAAAATATAATTTTTCAAATTTTATTTTATCTCGTAATTTGAATCTCAAAATAAGGTAAAGCTACCAGAAAAATTTGATAAACTTGTAAATTCCGAAAATTACATTAAGTGATTGAAAAAAAATTGAAAAATTTCAAGCATTAAAAAAATCAATTGACTTTCCCATAAAGTCTGCGCCATTCGAATAAAATTTATCATTCGTAAATTGGCCCTAAAAAACAACTTCTGAAGCTAGAATTCATTATCTTTGGAGAACCAATGATTTTACTGGTTCCAGACTCGCCCTCCTTTCCATGAAACACCAATCAAACCCCAGAATTTTCTCCCCGCTTCGTAAACGAAGATCGAGTTTTGACTATTTTTAATTCCAGTCTCAATGAAACGCGGGTTACGTTGGAATCGTCATTTTCTTTCCAAAATCACGTTAATTCAGTCAAATGTAACCCTAGCACCCCAAAAAACTAGCAACAATCATTTCAAAAATATTACGTAAATTATGAATGACTTTAAATTCACCGGAAAATGCGACGACAAAAAATCAGGGGTGCTGAATTTCGGCGTTGATAAAATTTTGTCGGATGAAAATGTGCAAAAATTTGGTGAGTTTTGAGTTTTTGAAATCGTGGACGATGAATGAGTTCATGTGATTGTTATTATTCATTCATTTTGTAGATGGAACATTTTTTTGGAAACATTTGATATTTCCGCAGTTTAAGAAATATTCGAATAATTATTTTTCCGATGGTGCGAAATCTGCGTACGGTTTGAATAATTTTTACGGTCATTATTCGCCGGATTTTTATAATGGAGTGCGAAAACCAGTTCCGATTCGACCGATACCAACATGTGAGTTTTCTTGAAATTTACATAAATATGGGGTTTCTTTTATTTTGTCTTATTTTTGATTGATAGTTCTTTGGGGGGAAGGAGGAGAAGGGAGAGGCCTATAAATTTGTTTGTTTTTCAGATCATCATAATTATTATAAACAAATAAAAATTCAAGAAGAGTCCAAATATTGAGAAAAATTTTTCTACTTTTCAAATTTGGTGTGCTCGAAAATAAATTTGTCAGCATTTACCATTTCACAATGACTTTACTTATTGTGAACTTGAAAAATTTTTCTTTTTGTGAAAAATCATACGCAAAAATGATCCATGGACTTTTGGGAATTTGCTAAAAAAGTTTTCGGAATTGAACATTTTCGAAACCGCGAAAAAATTAACAATGTACCCATTGATTTCCATGAAATTTCGAAAATTCCACATAAAAAAAATTCGGCTAAGTAAACTAAAAATCCAAAATTTTCCAATTATTTTATCCAAATGATTGATAATTCTACAAAATTCCACCTCATGAAAATTCGTAATCTGATTGATACCCATTGAAAAAAAAAATTTTTTCTATAATTTATCACTCAAAACAGCGAAAAATTCAAAATCGTACATTCGAATTCCCTTCAAATTTCGAAAATTCCAAATGAAAAACATTTGACTAAGAAAAAAAAACTGAAAGTCCAAATGTAACTGAAAACTTCGGGTGTGGAATATTCCCTCTCGTGTTTAAAGCTCATTTCAAGTGCCTGAATGTTTACGCTTGGCATAAACATCGGTTTCGGGCGTTGATTTCTCAAGCCTTTGGCTGTAGAGCAAGTGCTCATTGTGCTCCCCGAAGAATTTTAGCGCCTATAATTTACCGCAGCAAAATCAGGGGGAGGGGGATAGGGTTATCTTGTATATATATACTTATAAATATGTATATACCCTTTAACCTGAACCTTTTAAGACTCTCAAAAATCTTATAAAAATTCACAAATTTTTTATAAGGTTCTTCATTTCTTAAAAGGTAACTTAAGCAAACCTTAAAATTTTTCCGAAAAGTTGCAAGATTTCAAAAATCTTCAATATTTGAAAAAACTTCGGTTTTTTAGACCGACTCATTAGATTTTTTTCCGAAAAAAAGGTTTTTGAGGTTTTTATAAAAACCGTATGTTTCCTTAAAACTTACGAAGTCTTTTTATAACTTTTCAAGAAACTTATAAGGTTTGTTTAAGGAGCCTCATCAGAACTGAAAGTTTTCAGGAATATTTTGAGATTCAGACTTACTGGGGGTTTTTCTAATGTTCCAATTAATTTGGATATTATTACGAAAAATAATTAATTCATTCACATTCTATTGTAGCTATCCCCATAAATGAAGTAAACCAAATTGCGTACGAAAAAGAAGATTCAGAATGTAGTAATCGCAAAAAAAGATCGTGGACAAGAGCTGTTTTCAGTTCACTTCAACGTAAAGGATTAGAAAGACGATTTACAATACAAAAGTATATAACAAAACCTGATCGACGTCAATTGGCTGCTACTTTGGGTCTCACAGATGCACAGGTGATTTTTCGCAATTTTCGTAATCATTGAAAGCCATTGAGCTTAAACAAAAATTTTTGGGCTTTTTATGAAAAATGTATCTGTATACAAATACTCGATTGTTTGCTTTGAAACTAAGAATTATGAGTTAAAATCAATAGTTTTGTGAACGAAATTCGATTTTGAGAATTCTAAAAATGATGACCTAAAATTTTAAAGATTGCAAGTCATCGGAAAGGGCAATTCAGATTCAAAATTCCTATTGTCAAAAATTTTGAACATCCTGAATGGTTGATTCAAATTCGCAAATTTGATATTTTTTCACGAAATACGAAGAATATAATTTTGACGATGAAAAATCCAAGTACTCGAAAATGTCTCTTTATAACTTCGAACATTGAAAAATTCGTGAATTCAAAGTTGAAAAACAAAAAAATCTCAATTAAAACATTTACCTGGGCCCAAAAAAGTCAGAGTGCAGTTAAAAATTCCTCAAAATGATAACAATGTTCCGCAAAATGATTTTTTCAGGTCAAAGTCTGGTTCCAAAACCGCCGAATGAAATGGAGACATGCCAAAGACAGTGATAATTACAGACCAAGTCCCTCCGAAAAATCTCCTGCGCCCACAGCGAAAATGGAAAATGAAATCGATGAAAATTCGTATCAAACATAACTGAATTTTCACTGGGGTGGGCGAAATTATTGCTTTCTCGCTCTCACCAAACGACTGCTTCTGTGAGTGAGAAAAAGATCGTCGGGTAACTTCCTATCCCTAGAAAAGCGTCGAAAAAATACTTCGGAAAATTCATAAAAATTCGATGTTTGAAAAATTTGTTCCCTTCATAAACGTTCAACTGATGAATGTATGTTGTTGGAAAAAAAAAAAAAAATTATTAACGCATAAATATTCATTATTCAACGTACAATTTTATTGACGATACTTAATTGTCATCGAAAGTGTTCATAAAAATTATGAAAATTAATAAATTACGTAACCAAGTTTTTCTTGTTTTTCCTAAGTTCTCAATCATCAGAATGCATAATGCACAATGTATAAATCCAATCGCGAGCCTAGAAAATCATCATTATCATGATGATTGGAACTCGTTCGTTGACTACAGTTTCTTCTCACTCATGGTCAGTATCTCCGCGAGCACTGATGTGTGCCGAGAAATGTTACATCCTTTACACAATTTTTTTCCAAAACTTGTCACACAACTTTTTTTAAACAAAATATACGCTAGTTAGATACGGTTTCAATGTTCACCCGAAAATGCAGTATTGTGTACGTTCCGTGTTTTTAATCGCGATTGATAATTTTGCGGTGTGATTTGATTGTTTTATTATTATTATTATTTTTTTTCATATGCACGTTTTGCATGATGTGAGGTGAATATTTTTATCGGATACGATTGTCTGGTAGAATGTAGCCGTGCGTTACATTTTTTTATCCGGAAATCATGAATACGAGCAACTTTTGCCAAGGTGAGGTTTTTATTCATGAGTTTTGGTTATTTATTGGCTAACTGTTGTCGGTGTTTTTGCAAGTTGAGTGTTTTATTCCGGGTTCCAAGTTTTGTGGGGAATGGCTGGAGAAATTGAAGGGTTTTGTGGAAGTTTTGGGAATTTTGTGAGTTTGTTGAAGTTTTGGGAAGATTTTTTGAATTCGACGAATGATAATAATTTTCATTTTGAGGGTAGTAAACATTTAGAAGAAGTTATTTAAATTTTAAATAGATTATGGAAGTGTTCGAGATGTTGTTGTAAATGTCGAATGTCGAATGTATGATGATATTTGAAATTTTCGAAAATTTCTGAAAAAAACGTGTCTCAATAATTTTTTAAAGTTGATGGAAATTTATAGAAATGATAGAACTGTCTTTAAATATGTAATTTTTGGATAAGTGTAACAATTTTTAGGAAATATATAAAAATTCTTGATGTATTTTCTCTTTTTTCTTTATTTGAATTTTTCAACATTTTTCTTTTAATTTGTCGAAGAGTTTTCAAAACTTTGAACTTTTGGATCATTTCGTCAAATTCACGAAAAGGCTAAAAAAGCTTCAAAAATTCCAAACTTTTAAAAGTCAAACGTAATAAAATTACGTACTAGAAAATTTCAATTATGGCAATTGAAATATCATCCATTACTCTGAATTATTAAATCAATGATTAATTAAAGTATTAATCATGGAAAAAGCTTGATTCATTCTCTCAATCTCAATAATTCTGTCGATTCTGAACATGCAGAAAATTTTCTGAATTCCCATAAATTTAGAAAAAAATACTAAAAACCTGGAAAACTCCCAAACCTTATCGTAAAAACACAAATTGATGTATAATATTCCGTTTGCGTTGTTTTCAGTGTTCATCTCTTAATCCCATGATCATTCCCAACATCGAAAACAATATCTGCGCTAAAATTTTTCATGCACTAAAAAACTGATCGTGACATGGATGAAATCAGGAACAAAAAAACCAGTGATCAAAAAAAGATCGAAGACGAAAAACAGAAAAATATTGACAGTGGCTGGGCATGGTTCGTGGCCTTGGGATTCATTATAGTTTACGTAATTATCAGAAATTTATTACGATGTTACTAACTTTGAAATTTTTCAATTTTTTCTGAAACAATTAGACAAAGAATGTGATTACAGACAAATTTCCATTTTTCAAGATCACAGCTAATGGTCCTGCTCCTTCATTTACGATTGTTTTTGGCGATTTTTTAAAATCGACCGGAAATGTTGGTTCTGCAGCCACGGTTTTGGATACGTTGTATTATATAAGTTCTTCTTGTGCAGGTATACATTTTATTAACGGTATAATTTTTCAATCATTCATATACTAGCTGTCGTAAACTGTAGTTTAAAATTAGAAAATTGCATACATTTTTCCGAATTCCAAAACAAATTTCACGAAGTGAAATTACATCATACGTAGTTAAGTCATCATTTTAGATTATCGATAAAGAAATGATAAGAAATATTCCATTTCTCTAATACAGGATTAGCTACTAATTTCTTGATGAAAAAATTCCAAATGCGGTCTGTCGGCGTCGCTGGTGGCATCATATTCTCCATTGCGTACACAATTTCTTCATTTGTGACACATTTTTACGAACTTGCAATAATTTACTCGATCCAAGGGTTTGGTCTTGGTCTAATAACAATAATATGCAACACGAATTTTAATACGTACTTCATTCAAATGAGAACGAAGGTAAAATTAATCATATAATTACTGCCCAGTTTTTCGATTCGACATTTTTTGCAATGTTTCTATAAACGAGTGTTTCTACAAGTAAAAGTCTGCTGTAATTCGAATTTTTAAACTTTTTTTTCAAATTTGCGATGTATTCATTTTCTGAACGTATAATCAATTTTTCGGAAAGTTGCAAAATATGTTTCGATGTATAGCAAATATTTTGCAAGTTGTTTCCAGTTCAAAAAATTTGTTTAGGTAATGACTGCTTCTCAAGCAATAATTGGCGTAGCTCTCATAATGTATCCCACACTTATCGGAAATATGATGAAGGTTTATGGATTTCGAGGTAAACATAAAACTCAACACAATGATTGTTAATGATTTTCATAACTGAAGGGCGAAGAATCGAAAAGACATGACCTAAATTTGCGCTGAGGCTCATTTTTTTATCTGATTGTGTTTCAGATCTACAAATAGTTAATTTTATTTTAATCAATCTTTAGAGTTTAAATATTGTAAGTTTATATTTCTGATAGAAAACCTGATCCTCCTGATACTGGGAGTGCTATCTTGTAGGGTTGTAGCTTGTACTTGCACTAGGGGTGCAGCGTGTATGTGGTAGGGTTGCAGCGTGATGTTGTTGTTTGGGATGCAACCCGTATTCGG
>JAPYZK010004380.1:0-10517 GCA_030522785.1 Platygaster equestris
AAAGGGGGGAGAAGGGGTTAATTTTGAAAATGAGAACCATGGTTTGGGTCCTGGAACTCTTTTTGAAGAAGGTTGCGAGGGGAGAACAGGGAGTGATTATGGGAATTTTCGTGGTTTCGGTAAGGGACCATACACAGGCCCGTCGACAAGGGGGGGGGGGGGGGGAACGGGGGGTTTCCCCCGGCCCGGACTTACGGGGGGGGCCCGGATTTTTGGCGAAAACGTTAATTTTGTACAACTATATTAGAAAAAATGCTGCACGATTTTTCGAAAAAATTGCTAAGATGTGGAGGCTGAAAAATGATCAATTTTTAGAAGAATTTTTGTAATGCTCTAAAATTTTTTCAAAGATAAGGGGGCCAGTATGTTGTAGCCTCCGGGCCCGTATTTCCTCTCGACGGGCCTGACCATACACAAATTACGTAAGATTTTTCAGTACTTCTGTCTTCTTTTACCACATGCCTAACAATATTTGTGCCTTTTTTCAATCGTCTTACGTAATTTGTGTACGGCCCCTAAATGGATTTCGGGCCCTAGAGTGGATTATGTACCCAGTAAGTTCGGTTTTCCGTCTCTTTCTTCCCATTAAAAGGCCATTGGAGCGAAAAGGTTGCCATTCGATCTTATTCGGAGAGAAAACTGTACTGAATTTCAGATAGAAATGAATTTCCGATTCAGGGATTCGAACTTAGGTTCCCTAGATTTCTTTACGATTGCTTTAGCTGTGGAGCTAGGGGGATGTCCAATTTTTTCTTGCTTTACAATTTTTTTTGTTCGTGTTTTGGATGCTTTTCTGACATTATTACATCACTCATTGTCATATTAGCCTTGGTGATTGTAGTTTTTATAAAAACGGGCCAAATTTTTAGAAAATCAGTGAATTATTCAGGAAAACTCGTTTTTTTATGAGGTCGATTTGAGAAAAGTTATAAAAGTTCCGATTTTTATGAAGTGGTTCTATAAAAACTTTATGAAAAAATTTTTTTACAGAATCTTTCAAAATTTTCATACAATTCATTTGTTTTTTTGTGAAAACAATTGAAAGCCTATGAATTTTCTTATAAAATCTTTATTTTTGTAAAAACTTCGCGATTTTTATATAAAGTTTCATATTTTCATGAAAACAACTTTCCTGATATAAGGAATTTCTCTTATAATAATACTTGATACGTTTTTATTACCTAAGGAAATAGAAAATCATGTTTGTAACGTTTTTTCGCAATTATGAAACGTAAAAACATATGATTTTATAGGATTCAAAAATTTCTCAACTCGAATTGAAAATGAGCATCCAAATTGACATAGATTTGATGGACAAGAAAGTCGACTATCGGATATCTGATGCAATGGTCGCAAGTTCAATTTTGGCTGCCTCCAAAAAATTTTTAAATTTCTTCCAAAACGAAATCTGAGCTAGAGCCTCATAAACTGATGAAAAATGGCATACACATTAGCAAAATGATCCAAAAAAGGTTAGAAAAATTATATTTTTTAAATTATATTATTTTTGCATATTTTTAAAAATGTTGGAAAAAATTTGTTTCAAAGAAATTTTTTGTTATAAAACTTTTATAAAACGACTTTATAAAAAATACAAATTTGATGAAACTTTCATAAAACCGACCTCATAAAAATTTTTATAAAAACTAGAATCACTACGGAGTTTACTTTTGTTTCGAATTTCTTCGCAATTTTTTTCTGATTCTACACACTGGATTATTTTTGCACTGCAATGAATATTCTTGACAGAAAAAATTTAAAAAACATTGAGAACTCGAATAATTTCCAAACATTGAAAAAAAAAAATGAATTTCGAAATACGCACCAAAATTCAAGCACGTAATTGGATCCAGAATCATTCAATCAGAACAAATCATTTCGGCGCAAATGTTAAATTATCTACTATTTCATTTACATTCGAATTTCGAATTTTCCACTATGAATACAATGATCATTTTCATCATCGCAATTCAGCCAATTTCGGAAAACGATTACGAAGATTTTTCGAAAATTTTCTGATGGAGATAATTCGCAGCCATCGCGTCAAGTACACGAATTATAATAATAGGCAATATTTTCGCCCAGGACATAATAGGACTATAATCGACAGCGTTTATGTTGATGAGCGTAACGATTTAAGTATTCTTATCTGATTTCTCACCACATACAAATTAACATAAATAACGCGCAGAGAGTAATCTTTTTCGTAAAAATTCAACAATGTTGAAAATAAAGAAGTGACGTCACATGAATTTTGATCGGAAAGAAATAAGAAGTGATGATTCTCCGATGAAAATTCGAATTGTGAGATATTTTTGGATGTTCAGATTGGGCAATCTGTCAAAAAATGTAGAAAGTGCTGACGAAAAAAAATTCAATTTTGAAAGAATGGATTTTTTCGTAAGTCTCAATACATAAAAAACCATCGACGTATTTTTGACGTGCAATATCACGAGAAAAAAGTATTTTCAGAAAATTTCGCAATCAAACGAAATTATGGCGTGACGCAGAAAGCTCGTTTGATTTATTCCCCGTGAAAAATGACGCTTGGTAATAGAGATGGCACGCGTTTTCCATTGATAAATTACGTGTTGCGAGGCACAAAGCATTAAAATGTACGAAGGAATGCGAATTCTCGCGAGGTCGCTTCTTCCATAAGCGGCGCGAAAAATGCGAATATTCCGCGGCTTTTAATGACCGTATAAATATTATACAATGTTTTATAAAGTGATATCCCATCTTAAGAAATCTTCTATTGATTTTATAGAGTGTTCATAAATTTCACGATGTATTAAATATATATCGTCGAATTATATGTTGATGTAGAGATCGAGGAGAGAAACTGACATGTAGATATTTTCGAACCGACATTTTACACCACAAAATGTCGAAAAGCCGATATTTTCACACTCAATAGTAGTTAACCCTCAGATAGAATAATTGTAGTTGAGTCAGTTGTGTCATTGCAAAATGTGCAAACCTAACCTTCAAAAGACTCACTTCATTTCAAGATTTATGAACGTATTCACATTGGCGAAAAGCCATATATGAGCGAAATGTGTTAACCTAACTACCAAAAGATTTATTCCATTGAAAGAAACTTGAACGTACTCACACTGGCAAAAAACCGTACCAGTGCAAAATGTGCAAACCTAACCTCCAAAATACTCACTTCATTTCCAGAGATACGAACATACTCACACTGGCGAAAAACCGTACTCGTGTTGAGTTAACATCAAACAAGTGATGTCAGTACTTGCACTGTCAAAAGATTCTATCAGTGTACGGTTTTGAAGGTCAAATTTTAGCTCCCCCACTGGCGAAGAACCGTATCAGTGCAAAATATTCGAACCTAACCTTCAAAAGGTTTAATCTTAAGAGACATGAACTACTCACACTGGCGAAAAACCATGTCCCTCGAAAATGCGCGAACTTGTCCTCCAAAAGACTCACTCCACTTTGAGAGACATGAACGTACTCACACTGGTGAAAAACCGTACAAGTTGTCAGAAAATACTCTCAGTATAAAGTTTCAAACCTTCAAAAGACTCGCTTCGTTTTAAGAGACATTAACAACGCACTCACACTGGTGAAAAAGCATATCACTCCGAAATACGTGAACTTGACCTCAAAAAGACTCATTTCACTTTAAGAGGCATGAACGTATCCACACTGGCGAAAAACCATATCAGTGAAAACCTAACCTCCAAAAGGCTCACTTTATTTCAAGAGACAAAAACTACTCACACTGGCGAAAAACCATATAACTTGAAAATGCGCGAACACTGCAAACGAGAAAATATAGACCGGCGTATTCAAACTCAAGTGCTTTGAATCAAAATGTTCAAATATTAAATAGACTCTATTCGACGACGGCGATTTTGAATACTTGGCGTATGCGAAGTATTTAAAATCACTGTCGTCGAATAGAGTCTATTCAATATTTGAACGTTTTTATTCAACGCACGTGAGTTTGAATACGGTCTATATTTTGTCGTTTGCAGTGAACCTATCCTCCAAAAGACTCACTCCACTTTAAGAGACATGAACATACTCACACTGGTGAAAAACCGTACGTTGTCAGAAAATATTCTCAGTATACAGTTTCCAAAGTCGAATTTCGGTTCTCACACTCGCGAAAAATCATATCAGTGCAGAATATGTAGACTATCTTCAAAAGACTCGCTCCATCTCAAGAGACATTAGCGCTCTCACACTGGTGAAAAACCATATCACTCCTAAATGCGCAAAACTAATCTCAAAAAGACTCATTTCACTTTAAGAGGCATAAACGTATTCACACTGGCGAAAAACTGTATCAGTGAAAACCTAAAATCCAAAAAGCTCACGTCATTTCAAGAGACACAAACGTACTCACACTGGCGAAAAACCGTATTTGTGTTGAGTTGACATAAAAAAATTCATGTTAGTACTTGCACAGTCAGAAAATAGTCTTAGTGTACAATTTCTAAAGTCGAATTTTGGCTTTTACACTGGCGAAGAATCATATCGGTGTAAAATATGCAGACCTAATCTTCAAAAGACTCGCTCCATCTCAAGAGACATTAACGCACTCACACTAGTGAAAAACGATGTCACTCCGAAATGCGCGAACCTAACTTCAAAAAGACTCATTACACTTCAAGAGGCATGAACGTATTCACGCTGGCGAAAAACAGTATCAGTGAAAACCTAACCTCCAAAAAGCTCACGTCATTTCAAGAGACACAAACGTACTCACACTGGCGAAAAACCGCACTTGCGTTGAGTTGACATTTAAAAAGTCATATCAAATAGTCAGAAAATAGCTTAGTGTACAGTTTCCAAAGTAGAATTTCGGCTTTTACACTGGCGAAGAATCATATCAGTGCAAAATGTGCATATCTAAGAGAGAGATATTTATATATATATTATATATATATCATATATATATCATATTTCAAGAGACACGAACGTACTCACACTGGCGAAAAACCGTTATTCTCATAACTTCTAACATATCGAGTTCCATTTAATTCCATTTAATAAACAAATGATTCAATAGAGGAACTCGACAAATTTGACGACATCGTTTAAATTACAATAATTTCAGTGATCTAGATATTTTAACAATCAGACTTCGAATTCAAAGACAAAATTATTATATTAAAAGTCTCCGGAATCCTACTTTTTTCGAAATTCCAAAAAATACCGAAAAATCAAAAAATAATTGTAACTGAAAAAAATTCCGATCCTCAAATTTCAAATAACTTTCGATTTAAACTGGAATCTTGATACAACGCGTCCAAAAATTTGCGTGTTCAAACAGTTCAAAACTCTACTATTTTTCCTAATTCCATTCAAAATCGAAGGTACGGAATAAAATTTTCGATATCCAAAAAATTCAAAGTCCCAAAATTTCGACAATTAATAAAGCCAGTAAAAAAATGTTCAAATTACACTTGAATCTCGTTAACGCACCGAAACGATGAGCGATCGATCATCATTCATGAAAATGCTCGATTGTCAGTCAAAAGCGTATAGCTCTCGAAAAAGATAAAAGCGCGCGGTCCGAGTTGAAAGACTTTTTCGTGAAATCGATTTGTCACCGATTCGAATACGCACGCGACTTTTTGACGGCGATAAAAAGCCAGCCAGAGCGCACTTTTTGTCTTTTTGACAAATCGCGTGTTGTGACAAATCGTCGCCCAGTGCATTATTCATCGCTCGAGTATTTGTAATAATCTTATTAAAACGAGATGAAATTCGTGATTTATGCATTTTCGGAGTGACGAAATTATATGGGAAATCTGTTGAATGATGGTATGATTTTTAATGATCATATTTCATTTATATACATTTTGAATCAATTTTTGTCATGTAATGATCTTGTTTTAGAAGCGATTGAAAATTCAAATTTTATTTCCTCCCAAGTTTCATTTTATGAGAATAAATTTAGAGATATTTTGAAGATTTTGCTATAAATCGAAAAGTTTGAAATGTTCCAGTTATTTGAAGATTTATTTCATTCTGCTCAGAAATTAAAAATTGATAATTTTCTATGAAATATATTAATTTTATGTCAATTTTGATCTATCTGGAAACTTTAGAAAATTTTAATACATAATATATACTGTATGAAATTCAGCACAATACAATCGAGTAAAATTTTCACGAATCCCAAGTAGAAAAAGTCAGAAAATAGTCAGACAGATAATTCTATTTTATCAACACAAACTTAAAACTGACAAAAAATTGAGTTTTTCGATAAAAAATAATTTTGAGTCCAAAAAAAGTGTCTCAAAATTTCGATTCTATTATTTTCCCATTTTTTAAATATATAACATTCCAAACTTTTCGTATCTTCAAATTCTGGCTTTTCAATTCTATAAATATATATATATTCATACATTCAGATTCTACATTCCTCAAATTACTCGAAAAAAATAATTATATAATTCTCAAATCTAATCCATTTCAAATATTCAAATTCTGGAATACAAATCCATCATTCAAAAATTTCAACTGTCATATTTCATTACACAAAAAAAAACATCGAATAAAAATATTGTGTGTTCGAATATTTAATTTCGACTCATTCTACTTGAAAAATTGTTAAACACCGAAATTAGAGTGAACACGCGAATTTTTAGTTCACCGGGCGAAATTATTGAGTCAGCAGTGGCGCTGGGGAATTTACAACAATGTCGGCCAGATTTATGTATTCATGCGGGCGAGCCATTCGTCCGCATGTCGCGCATTCAAGAGCCGGGGTCAAATATTTACACTACGAAGAATGAAGAACAACCTGCTGCCTCCGCATTTCGACATATTCTATACTCTTTTTGCGCGTAAACGTCGTATTTTTCGAACACCCCGCGGTTGCGTGACAATTTAACGCGCATGCGGCGCATTCAACACATTGCCGAAAAACAATTTTCGAGCACGTAGCTAGGGAGAGGGCTGGAGCCCACTCCGGAATTCTGGAAAATTTGAAAAATGTAGCACATTGTAAAAAAGTATATTTTGAAAAAAAAGGAAAACAATACTGATTTTCGCAAGTGTCAAAGTTTTGGAGAAACTTAATGATTTTTAATATTTTCAACATTCCAAGATTTTCAGTGACTTTGGGAATTTTCAGAGTTTGGAGGATTTTGAGAATTTAAGACGTTTTTGGAAGTTTGAAAATTTTCGGAATTTCCAAAATTTTGGCAATTTCGAAGTTGTAAAAAAGTTGTGGAAATTCGCAATATTTTCATAATTCTTGAAATTACGGAAATGTAACGAATTTTTAACATTTCAAGAAACGTGATAATTTGGCATATTTTCAACATTTCAAGACTGTCAACAATTTTGAGAATTTTCAGAGTTTGGAGGATTTTGAGAATTTTAGACGTTTTTAGAAGTATGAAAATTTTCAGAATTTAACAAATTTCGAAAATTTCAGTTTTGAAAAAGTTTAGAAAATTCTGGAAATTCACAACATTTTCATAATTCCTAAAATAACGCAAATTTTACGAATTCTCAACATTTCGAGAAACTTAGTAATTTGAAATATTTTTAAAATTTCAAGATTTTTAGCAAGTTCGAGAATTTTCAAAGTTTGAAGTATTTTGAGGATTTTGGAAGTTATTGGAATTTTGAAAATTTCAAGAATTTCAAAATTTTCGTAAATTTTAGTGATTTGAAAAAGTTTCAAAAATTCTGAAAATTTACAATATTTCCATAATTCTTAAAATTACGTCAATTCTACGAATTCTTTATATTTCAAGCAACTTGATAATTTGGAACATTTCAAAATTTTCAGTAATTCGAGAATTTCGCAAGTTTTTAGTATTTGACAATTTTCAGATTTCCAAAAATTTCCAAAATTTTAGAGATTCAAAAAAGTTTCGAGAACTTTAAGAATTAAAGCAGTTTTCATAATTCCTGAAATTCTAAAAATTATACGGATTTCAAAAATTTCGAGAAACTTTTGTTAAGTTAGAACATTTGAAACATATTTCAATCATTCCGACTATTTTGATAAATTTTGAAGTTTAAAGAATTGCAAACATTTTTCAACTTTATTGAGTTTTTAAAATTTTCAGAATTTCATTAATGTTGAAAATTTCAGAGACTTGAAAAACTTTCAAAAATTCTGAAATTTCACAATACTTCCATAATGATTAAAATTACGAAAATTTAACGAATTTCTGAATCTTTGAGAAACTTGATAATTCTAAACATTTCGAACATTCAACAATTTCAAGATTTTCAACAATTTCGCGAATTTTCAACGTTTGGAGTATTTCGAGAATTTCAAAAGTCTACAGAATTTCCACAATTTTAAGAATTTCAAAAATTGTGGAATTTTCAGAGATTTCAAAAAGTTCCGAAAATTATGAGAATTCAGGAAATTTAATGAAACTTTACTTTTAGATCTTGTTAAATTAATTTCGATTAAAAATTACCTCAGCCCCCCCCCCCCCAACGAAATTTCTGGCTACGTCCTTGGACATTTTTGCAATTACTTAAATAAACTACCAAAAACGTTTACGACTCCGATTTTGACTTCGTTCCAAAAAAAAACTCGATATCATACAAAATTACTCAACTGCGCAATTCAAATCATGAACTTTATCCTCATTCAAACTGCGTATATCATGAAATTCTGACAGTACAACCTACAAACGAACGAGTTTTTCACCCATAGGGAAACCATCAATTACGCATTTTTTCCCATGGCGTGAAAAAATGAAGAACGTTTTCATAAACATTACGATTCCGCTGAAAAGTTGTGCAACGCGCTTTCACGGGGCAACAACTTAATCGATTAACAGACACGATTAATCGTTGGACGCGAAAGCTATAAATCATCGCAACGAATATCGTCTTTCCGAGCCCGAGAACATCCTTGGCCGTGATTCGTCGCCGCTAATTACGATACATCGATAATTAATCTACGTTTCTTATTTTCGGAGTCGTTTTTTGTCCAGGTTTTTGTTCGAAAAGTACATTTGAAAGGCTTCAAAAGGTTTATAATTTTTAATGACGTTGAGGAACGGTTTTGCCTATTTCGGTACCTCCAACGACAATTCGATACT
The DNA here is from genome assembly GCA_030522785.1 of Platygaster equestris. Lineage (NCBI taxonomy): Eukaryota > Metazoa > Arthropoda > Insecta > Hymenoptera > Platygastridae > Platygaster > Platygaster equestris. The sequence continues at coordinate 9,066 of JAPYZK010004380.1, forward strand.
CAAAGGCGATGAATTTTTTGGACATTCTCCATCAGTTCGAAAAAAATTGTGATTGCCCTTTTTTAATCGGGTTTCCCTAGTGATTGTTGTTTTTATAAAAACAGGCAAAATTTTTATAAAAGAAGTTTTCGTTTATAAAACTTTTATTAAACCACTTTATAAAAAATGCAAATTTCATAAAACTTTCATAAAACCGACGTTATAAAAATTTGCATAAAAATTTTTCATAAGGTCTTTATAAAAACTAGAATCACTAGGGTTTTTTCCAGTTACCCTAAGTGTTTCTCCCCAAATTCGGCGTGGGTATAAACTCAGGAAGTTAATTTTCGAAAATTCTCTTCGTTTTCAGGAAGGCACGGTTTGGCGATGCTCCTATCGTGCGCAGGATGTGATAAGCCGATTATGGACAAATACCTGTTGAACGTTCTCGACCGAGCCTGGCATGCCGACTGCGTGCGCTGTTTCGATTGCCGGATCGCCCTTCAGGACAAGTGTTTTTCACGAGAGGCCAAGCTCTTTTGTCGAGACGATTTTTTCAAGTGAGTTTCCTCCACTTTTCCCAATCTCCACACTCGTACGTTTCTCCACCAGTGGAAGGATCATTATTCAACTCATGCGGTTACTTTACTAGTTGCGAAACGTATATACTATATAATTTATTAAGAATCTAGTGCGTAAACCGAAACGTAGTCCTTCGAGCCGGATATCGAATTTCACGAATTTGACAAAAATTAAGTGTATGTCATGATGTAGAAACACTTAAAATTGGAGGATGAGTGTAAATTTCTTCTGAATGTCAATATTTGGATACAATTGAGGAGCTCTGATTCTGTGCACATAAAAACGTAGGTATATAAGTGTACACAAGTGTAAATCTTCTAATTAATTATCTGGACATGATTGCACTGGTGATTATAGTTTTCATAAAAACATGTTAAAGAATTTTTATGAACATTAGGGTGATTCAAAAAAACGTTTTGATTTTATTTCCTCCGTGACGCCTCAGAATATCGAAGTTCACCTATAAAAACAATTTTCCTGAAAATTTGAGCGGAATCGAACAATTTTTAGAGGTCGCTACCAGCGATTTTCGGTATTTTCGATGCAAAAATCACAAAATTCTTGAAATGCTGAAAATTGCGTAACTTTGGAAGTTTTTATGATAAGAGCATGAAATTTTTAGGGAATTATTGTTTGTGTATGTACTTTTCATAAATCTAGTTGAAAAAGCAATTTTCTGAAGGAAAAATTTCCATTTTGTTACTATCAGTAACAACAAGTGTTTAAACAATAACATTGAAGCGCCAGTAATTTTTGGCACAGTTTCGTTCTGGAATCACACGCAAGTAATCTAACAACACATTTCAAGCATAAAAAGCTTTCACGTCGGTGTATTTCTTGCTGCAAATGCATTTTAACAACGCATCACTGAAAATCACATAACCTGTAATT
>JAPYZK010004381.1:0-10515 GCA_030522785.1 Platygaster equestris
CAACACGCGAATGGAATCTCCTCTTTCTACCTATAGTCGCACACAATATTTTATTCAACAACCGCGAGAAATATGTGATTTCACGGCCCTGCTGAGAGGGGGGAAATAATGGTTTACCTGACTGATTGACGCAAACATCGCCCTTAGAGCTTTGCTACGTACTTCAGGGAGCTGAAAACTAATTATCCCTTTCGTCGCTTTGATTCTCATCGGGACTGATTATGACTGTATTCGACACTTTTGTAAACAACAACAAAAACATTGCAGCAATACACAGTTTTGTAATTTGGAGGTCAGGGTTGGAGAGTTTTATGTTTCTATATATATTATGTCGAGTCGCTCGACCGCCATCTTGTTTCTATTATCCGTGCGTAAACGGTCGCTAAACTGAGCGCGAGTGAGTAAATAGATATGGATCGTTAATATGAGCGTGGGCGAACGGCTTATTCGCCCACTAGTGGGCGAAAGAGTTCATCACTCGCATGCCATACGTCAACAATCAGATAATCCATTATTCCGTCCACTCTCAGTAGGGCCACGAAATTACATATTTCTCGCGGGCGTTGAATAAATGAATAAAACCATTAATCAAGAAAACTTCGTGTCACCTCAAAATCGGCAGTTCCCACTGTAAACGATCAAGTCGTGGCTTGTTGTCCGGCGCTGCCCACGCAAAGTGCGCCCACTTAGCTTAATGCCGACCGATTATACCCCTCGATTCAGACGATTCGAAAAATCCCGCGAACCTCATAAATCGGTGGATTAACCCCGCCGCTTGACTTAATCAATTACTCCTCGACTCTTACGCCGCAATACCTTTCACGTTCTGCAAAATGCGAGAATTTAAACGCGAGCTCCTACTTACCGCAAACTAGCTTGTCCTATCAACGCCCATTTTTTTCCCCGACCACAAAGAAAACGGTTTCACGGAAATTTCGACACGTGAGCTGTGAAGTATTTTTTCCTTTTCGGGTCTAGAATTACACGGACCGCAGATTATTGTAATTACAATGAGAAAAGGTGACCTGCACCCTTTGGAAACGTTGAAACGTTGAGGATCACAGGTCGCTGATCTTTGGAGGAAGTCATCTATAATTACGTGGAACTGGAGAATGTACGGATAGGTTTGGAATTTTTATGATTTTGGTCAAAATTTGAGTGTCGTTCACAAAATTTGATTGTATGGGAATCAAGGACGTAGCCAGAAATTCCGTTTGGGTGGAGCTGAGGTGATTTTTACTCGAAATTAATTCAACTATAATAATTCAAAAAGTAAAATGTTATCAAAAAAGTAAGGAAGTTTCCTAAATGCTAATGCTTGAAATTGTCAAAATCATCTGGACTTTTGAAATTCTCGAAATACTCCGGACTTTGAAGATTTGCGAAATTGTTGAAAATCGTAAAATGTTCGAAATGTTTAAAATTTTCAAGTTTCTTGGAGTTCCAGAAATTCTTTGAATTTGCGAAATTCCAGTAATTATAGAAGTATTGTAAGTTTCCAGTATTTTTAAAACTTTTTTGAATCTCTGAAATTTCTGAAATTTTCCAATTCTGAAAAGTTAGAAAATTCCTAAAAGTTAAAAAATGTTTCAAATCCCCTACACTTTGAAATTTATCGAAATAATCGAAAATCTTGAAATATATTGGAAATGTTCAACTAAACAAAAGTCTCTCGAAATTTTAGAACGGTGTAAAATTTGGAAAATGCCAAAAATTATGAAAATTTTTCCAATTCTGAAAATTGTCAAAATACTGAAAACACTCGGAATCCCCCAAATTGTTGAAAATCTTGAAATGTTCCAAATTATCAAGTTCCTCGAAATGTGAAGAATTCGTGAAATTCCCGTAATTCCAAGAATTATGAAAATACTTTAAATTTCCAGAATTTTCGAAACTTTTACAAATCTCTGAAATTTACGAAGATTTGAAAATTCTCGAACTGTTCAAAATTCCAATAACTTCTTAGATCCTCAAAATACTTCAAAGTTTAAAAATTCTCAAAATTGTTAAACATCTTGTAACGTTAAAAATATTCCAAATTATCAAGTTTCTCGAAGTGTCAGAAATTTGTAAAATTCTCGTTATTTCAAGAATTATGAAAATATCGTGAATTTACAGAATTATGAAAACTTTTTTAGAGCTCTGAAATTTCCAAAATTGTCCAAATTTTGAATATTGTCGAACTTGTAAAAACTTGTGAAATCCTCGTAATACCCTAACTTTGAAAATTTCCAAAACTGTTGAAAATCTCAAAATGTTCTAAATTTCAAATCCCTCTAAATTACCAAGTTTCTGGAAATGTGAAGAATCCGTAAAATTTTCGTAATATCAAGCATTATGGAAATATTTCGAATTTTCAGAATTTTCGAAACTTCGACAAATCTCTGGAAGTTCCGAAAATTTGGAAATTCTTGAACTTTTCAAAATTCGAATAACTTTCGAAATCCTCAAAATACTTTAAAGTTAAAAAATTCTCAAAATTGTTGAATATCTTGTAATAATAAAAATATTCCAAATTATCAAGTTTCTCGAAATATCAGACATTCGTAAAATTTTCGTGATTACAAAAATTATGAAAATATTGTGATTTTTAAGAATTTTCCAAACTTTTTCAAAACTTCTGATTTTTAAAAATTCTTGAAATTCAAAAAATTTACAAACTTCTAAAAACTTGTAAAATTCTCGAAATCCTCCAAATTCTGAAAATTCTCCAAATTGTTGAAAATCTTAAAATGTTTAGAATGTTCAAAATTATCAAGTTCTTCGAAAACTTTGACACTCGTGAAAATCAGTATTGTTTCGCTATTTTTTTCGAAATATACTTTTTCGCAATGTGCTAGATTTTTGCTTGATTGGAATCTATATTAAATTCCTTGTCGTCTTAATAAGGAAGGGGAGGTAGTCTCCATGTGCAAAAAGGGTCCCAAAAAATTTTCCGAATACGATCGTCTATTCAAAAATCGATTGACAACAGAAAAATTCGTGAAAAAGTATGAAATTCTTGAGATTTGTCCTAAATTGTAGAAAGCAATTTTAATTGACCAGTGTCATAATGCTAAGTATTCGCCAGCATCTAGAATTCCGTTATTAGGCGTTTGCTTGGGAAATTATGTGGTACTGGCTCAATCGATAGCGATCTTTATGGCGACTGCAGGCGCCGATTCCGTGGCGGGGTCTGCAATTACATTTTATTGTGATTCTATGTGAATTTGACGATCGCTCGCAGGGAAGCGAACGACGCCGACCTGCAAGGGTCAAGCTTTGCGCTCGGGGAGTTGAACGTCGCACGGGGATTTTCAATGAGTTCCGTTATCGCGACTATACGATGGGGACGCATTTTTATTTCAACTTCAGGAGGTTTTTCAGACGAATGATTTTCTTGAAAACTTCAAAAACACGAAAATATTTTAACATTCATCTAAATTGGTCAAAACTGCAAGAAGCCGAGAATTCGAAACTTCGGAAATTTTAATTTATAAATTTCCAGGACTTCGAAAATTTCCGAATTCATGGAACTTCTGAATCTGAAAAAAGGATGTATCGAAAATATAAAATTCCTGGAACTTTAAGAGCACAGAAATTCAGTAACTGAAAAAATGGAAGATTCGAAACTTTCGAAATTCACAAAATTGAAGAACTTTTGAAGTTTGAAAGTCTTTGAAACTTCAAAATGGTTTGAAATAGTGAAAACTGTGAAAATTCAAAAAATTCAAAAAACTGGATATTTGCAGATGCAAAACTTTAAAATTTTCGAAACTTCGACATTTTTTCAATTATGAAAATTCGATTTCAAAACTTGACATCTTTTCAAAGTTCAATATGTTCAAAACTTTGAAATCTAAAAACTTCGAAACATTTGGAATTCTAACAATTCTGGAACTTGTAGAATTTACAATTTCGGAATTATTAAGAATTTGTCCAAAACTGGAAAACCTTTGAAGTTGAAAATTCTTTGAAACATCGAAAACGCAAAAATTCAAAAAATCTCAACTTCAAAAAATTTTGTAACTTGTCAGCTGTATAACTTCAAAACGCTTTGAAACTTTTGAAATTGATATGACATCGGAACTTCAAACATTTTTGGATGGCCCAAGAATGCAAAATTAGCTGATAATTCAAAATTCCAATATTTCCAGGACTTTGAAACCTTCAGACTTCACGAAACATTCAAATCTTCATAATTTTCCGGAAATCTATACTTCCTTGGAACTTTAAAATCCCAGAAATGCAGAAATTAAAAAATTGCACGATTCGAAAATTTCAACATTTACAAAATTAAAGAAGTTTTAAAATTCGAAATTTTCTAAAAGGTCAAAATTCTTTATAATAGTGAAAACTTAACAATTCGGAAACTTCGAACAATTTAATTTTTGAAGATGCAATACTTTAAAATTTTCGAAACTTATCAATTCTGAAATTCCAAACATTGAATTTTAAGAATGACATCTCTTCAAAGTTCAATGTGCTCTGATTTACAATTTGCTTCAATCCAACTTTGAAATTCAAAAACTCCGAATTCAAAAATTGCTAGAACTTTGAAAATCAAAAATTTCCAGAACTTCAAAAACTTCTGAATCTTTTGAGCAACCTGAAGAAATTTCGAAATTTGTTAGCTTTCAAACTCAGAAATTCTTTGAAACTTCTGAAATCTGAATGACACAAAAACTTCAAACATTTTATAATGGCCCAAGAATCCAAAATTCGCTGATAGTACAAAATTCCAATATTTCGACGACTTCAAAATCTTCGGACTCCACAAAACTTCCAAATCTTAATGGATTTCCGGAAATCTAAAATCTCTTGGAACTTCGAAACCCCAGAAATTCAGGAATTGAAAAATTAGAAGATAGTCAAATTTGAACATTTCCAAAATTCAACAACTTTTGTTGTTCGAAATTTATCAAAACTTCAAAATTCTGTAAAATAGTGAAAACGTGAAATTTCTGAAACCCCGAAGAACACAATTATCGAAGATGAAAAACTTCGATATTTTCGAAACTTCAAAATTTTGGAATTCTGGAAATTGAATTTTAAACTTGAAATCTTTTCAAAGTTCAATGTGCTTCAATTCACAATTTGCTTCGATTAAACTTCAAAATTCAAAAACTCTGAATTCAGAATTTCCTGGAACTTTTAAATTCCTAAATTTCCAGAACTTCAAAAACTTCCAAATCTTTCGAGCAACCTCTAAAAATTTCGAAACTTGTGATATCTGAAACTTCTAGAATTCGAATGACATCAAAACTTCGAACATTTTTGAATGGTCCAAAAATCCGAAATTCGCTGCAACTTCTAAATTTCAATATTTCCAGGACCTTCAAAACCTTCAGACTTCACAAAACTTCTCATCTTCACAAATTTCCGAAAATCTGAACGCCCCTCAACTTCAAAACCCCAGAAATTCAGAAATCGAAAAATCCCAAAGTTTCTCTAACCAACTTTAAAATTCAAAAACTTACAATTCAAAATTTGCTAAGAACTTCAAAAACTTCGAAATCTTTCGAGCAACCTCAAAAAATTTCAAAACTTGTGAGCTTTGAAACTTCTGGAATTCAAATGACATCGAAACTTCAAACATTTTTGATCGGCCCAAAAATCTAAAATTCGCTAAAACTTTAAAATTCCAATTTTCCAGGACTTCAAAACCTTCAGTCTTCACAAAACTTCCAAATCTTCACAAATTTCCGGAAATCTAAAACTCCCGAAATTTAAAAACCCTAGAAATTCAGAAATTTGAAAATCTCAAAGTTTCTCTAACCAACTTCAAAAACTTCTTAATCTTTCGTTGGATGCAACCGAAAAATTCCGTTGGCAACACGTTACAACTGAAAAATTCTATCAGTCTAACTGAAAATCTGAGTCGGAACCGGCCTAATTAAAAAATTCAGTTGAGAGGGTGTTATCACTGAAAATTTTCAGTTGTGTTGACTGGAACTGACACTTGTGCTAACAGAAATTTATGATACAGGCAATGAAAAAAATAGTTCATCCATCGGCTCCAACTTTCTCGTTCAGTAAAAACAATTGCAATATCCGTCAGCCGGACTGAGGATTTCAATCGTAACTAATCCAACTGGAAATTCAGTTGGACGTAACGAAACTGACAGGCATTTTTCTCAGTGTGGCTAAGTCCCAACCATCAAGCTCAAATTCTATTCCCACGTTTTCGCGATATTTTTTCGACCGGGTCATCCTGGTCAGAGGAGCATTCGCAGGGTGTGCCGGACGTGAACATCGCCAACGGGGGCGTTGACACCCACACCGTTCCTCCACGAGCAAGAAAGTATAAAATTGTCCAAGACAATGCAATGCCGAGAAAGATGACTCGTCCCCCGCCCAGAAATGCATCTATCCATCTCTCTTTCGTCTCCGCTAACTTCGGGGCAATCGCAGGGCGCGCAATTAGGACGGTACACCATAGACTAGACGCTAAAAATGGCCAACAATAGCTCGGCTAAAACAACTCGAATGTTGCTCTTCGCCACGCAACGTAACAATAATCCCGGCTTTCTTCGGCTCTCGATGATAATCTCGCACCTGGATAAATAGCGCGCATTAATTCAGAATTAACGGAGAAATTCGTGGATGTCCCCGGGGCATTCGGATTTTCTCGCCGGGCGAATAATGGCATTGCCTGGCTTAAGGCATTTTTGCGCGATACTTGGCGCCAGGAATATAATAAGACGAAAAATGGAACGGTCAGCGGCCTTAAGCCGCAGACCTTATGACTTTTGTGGGGTTATTTCGTGTACCGTTGTTGTCACAAAGTGCTTGACTTATTTCTAATCGTGAGAGGTTGTTCATCAAACTGATTTTCGAATCAGGATACTTATTTTAGAATACAAGTACGGAAATTACCCTCAATGTTGACTCTGGACTTGAGAGTGAACCCTAAACTTTCAGGGTTATTTCGACCACTTGACTTGAAGGTTAACCCTGTAAGTTGAGAGCTAATCCTCAAGTTAAGTGGTCGAAATAACCCTCGAGTTGAGGAAAATTTCCGTAAAGGATCCCTCAACTTTGAGGGTCAACTCTCAATGTTCGGGGTTAGCCCTCAACTTTCAGAGTTAACCTTGAAGTTGAGTAATCGAAATAAACCTGAAAGTCAAGTGTTTACCCTGAAAGTTGATGGTTGAAATCAAATTGTGTAGATTGAAATCCTCAATCTACACAAAATTATTCAAAACTACACATTGCCAAACAGAATCGAAAACATCACAGAAATGCATCAACGGAAAAAACTATTTCGACGGCTGCAACATTTGTTCCTGTGTCGATGGTGTAACATCTTGCACCCTCAAAGGTTGCACAACCTACGACTTCGTACGGAGAGAGTACATTTATAAACTTCGATCTCCAGCTCCCAAAGAATGTGACCAATGAATCTTTCACTCTGCTGTTTTATCAGTCATCTATATTGTCAATTACTGCTCTTTCTTATCACCCAAGATAAAATTACGACCTTTTGACCTTGATGTGAGATTTATCAATGTCAAGAGTTACGGAAATTCCCCTCAACTTGAGAGTCAACTTTTAATTTAAGGGTTAAACCGTAAATTTCAGAGTTATTTCAACCACTCAACTTGTGGGTCAACCCAAAAAGTTGAGGGTTAACCCTCAAGTTGGGGGTAATTTTCGAGAGGGATAACATTTCTCCAAGTTCGAGGTTTTTGATAAACAACAATCATACAGGCATTTAATCAACAGCAACTGCTGTTTGTGATAACTTCACTTGCAACAATATTTTTATTACGAAAATGATTTCAATTTCGAGAGAATTTCGATGATTGTCGACTCAATTAGAATGTTTCCTAGTGATTGTCGTAATTATAAAAACAGGCAAAATTTTTATAAAACCAGTGAATTATTTATGATAATTCGTTCTTTTATAAGGTCGATTTCATAAAAGTTACATAAAATTTTAGATTTTTATAAAGTCGTTTTATGAAAACTTTATAAAAAAATTATTTTTATAAAATCTGTCAAAATTTTCATACAATTTATCTGTTTTTTGAAGCCTCCAAATTTTCTTATAAATCCTTTATTTTCACAAAAACTTCAAGATTTTTATAAAGTTTCATATTTTTATGGAAAAAACTTTTCTGATACAAGGAATGTCTCTTCTAGTAATATTTGATACGTTTTAATTACACAAGGGAACAGAAAATCATATTCGTAACGTTTTTTAGCAATAATGAAACGTAAAAACATATGATTTTATAGGATTTATAAATTCTTTAACTCAAATTGAAAATAAGCATCCTAATTGACGTAGATTTGATGGACAAGAAAGTTGAATATCGGAATTATGATGCAAAGGTCGCAAGTTCAAATTCCGCTGCCTCCAACAAATTTTTAAATTTCTTTCGAAACGAAATTCAAGCTAGAGCCTCAGAAACTGATGAAAAATAGTATATAACTTAGCAAAATGATCGAAAAAAGGTAAAAAAAAGTTTTGCATATTTTTAAAAATGTTAAAAAAAAATTTTTATGAAAAAAATGTTTTTTTATACAACTTGCATAAAAGCACTTTATAAAGAATGCAAATGTTATGACACTTTCATTAAACCAACCTTAGAAACATTTTTATAAAAATTAAAAAGATGTTTCTTTATCACTGGGTTGTTGATACATGCAAGAATCCATATTTTTCGATATTCCCAGTCATTTTTGTTCTTAATTGACAATCAAAATGATTTTTGCGAGAACACAATTTTTATAAGAAGTTTTTATAAAAAGTAGAATCACTAGGGGTTGTGGATGGAAAAAGTTGGGGATACAGGAATGGGGAATGATATTCCCGAATTTCGGACATTTATAAATTTTTGAATGTTGAACGACTTGTTGCAAATTTTGAACATCATCAATTTTGTAATGTTTATATTATAAACATTCGAAAATAGCTTCAAATATTGGAAAATTTCCAAGATATATAAAAAATTTTTGGAAACATCCATAATGGTCTGAAGACATAAAAAACCTCCATATAAATTCATCAATGTTTGAAAAAAACATCGAAAATCTCCTGAAAACTCCATAGACGTCGAAAAGTGTCTAAAAAAACATCGGAAATATTTCAAAAACACCGAAAATTTTCTACTTCCTCCGGGAACATCCAAAGAATTTCGAATAGCACTGACAATCATCTGAAAATTTGATATCACCATTCAAAAACCTCGAAAAATGCACAAAATATATAGAAAATCTCCATGAACATTCAAAAATTCTCCCCAAAAATCTAAAATTTCCTACTTCCTCCAGGAAAATCTAAAGAATTTCGAAAAGCACTGGCAATCATCTGAAAATTTTATCTCAACATTCAAAAACCTAGAAACATTCACGAAATACATAGAAATTTTTCCCAAACATTCAAAAATTCTTCCAAAAAATCAAAAATTTCCAAAAAACATCATACATTTTCCAAAAAGGTCGAAAATCTGTTAAAAACTCAATGAACATTAAATAATAAAATTTTCGAAAAAATCGAACATGTCGTCAAACATCAAGAAGTTCCTAAAAAATTAAAAATCTCTTAAAAACTCCATGAATTCATGTTGACATACAAAAAAATCTCCAAAAAACACCAGAAATCGTTCAAAACTTTATAATACGTTAACATTAAAAAAATTTCCAAAATACATTAAAAATCTTCGTAAATCTTTGTAAATCTTTGTAAATCAATTTTCTAGCTGCTCGATGTTTTTTTTTCGGTAATATACGAAACAGATTCCGAAAAGCGTCTGACTTCTGAATGACAAATGTGCAAATAATAACGTCGTAGAATTTGACACGGCCTCGGGATGAATGTGCGGAACTTGACACATAAATTACGCTGCGAAATCGTAAATTGGAGTTCATAACAGTCCTATTTCGAAGGCTCTTGCATTATTCAACGCGTTTCACAACCCTACGCTCGATCATTCAAATTCATTGCACGAACGAGTTTCATTTTAATTATTGCTGTTTGCTGGGAGTGCAGCGAAACGGATTACGCGCGAAAATAGAAAAAGGGGAAGGCGAGTTACGTGGACATTTTCGTTGGGTTAGGTTTTGAAAAAATGTTTCTTCTTCTGGATTCGCGTGATGTTTTGTGCAAAGTTTTTTACAAAATTGTGTAGAACTCGAGAATAAATTAAACTTGCACACTCTTTGAAACTCTGAATTTGCGAAATTTTAAAAACTAAACCACTTACGAATTTCAGAAGTATCTGAAATTCTCAGAAACTTTAAACTTCCGAAACTTGTGAACTTATGAAATTTACGTAATTTTTGAAAGTTTTAAATTCTTTGACATTTCAACGATAAAAAAATTTGGCTACATTTGAAATTCGTCTAAATTAGTCAAAACTGAAAAATCCTGAAACTTCGAAACTTTAAGATTGTTTGTAACGTGGAAATTTTCGAAATTTTTGAAGTTCGGGGATTCTCAATTTCAAAATTCTACAAAACTTCGGAAATCCAGAATTTCAAAAACTTGTGAAATTCCAAAACTTAACGATCTTCAAATTTTGAAAT
>JAPYZK010004383.1:0-13523 GCA_030522785.1 Platygaster equestris
GTAATTTTGATGTTTATAAGAATCGAGACAATTTTTGATGGGATTTGAATGTTCACCATAAGGTTTGGGCTGAGCTTGAAGAATGTCTGATTTTTAAAATTTTTTAATTTTGAAGTGGTCCATATTAGTGATTTTTTATTCAGAACAATTTTGGATTCAAACTGTGAATTCGTCAATTTGATCATTGGGTTAGAATTTTTCAAAATATGGTATCTTCGAACAAGAAAATTCGATATCTGTGAAAATTCAATAAATACATAAAAATTTAATTTGTCGAATGTTTCTATAAACATTCAAATTACGAAAAATAATGACGAGAATCGAGTAAAAACCGGAAAAGAAAAAGACCGACGAGAAGTACATACACGAGAATGGTAATAACGGAATAAAAATAAGAGAGGAGGAAAAATAATATATATGAGCAACGCAAGATATACTACACATAACGAGCCTCAAATATAAGACTGATTAGCTAATTCCCTGTATAAACTCGTAAACTCCTGCTTATTAAGTTACATCTTTAAAATAAGGTAGAAGTTCCACGTTTAATCGCCATTCATAAAAAAAGTGCGCGACCACTGGCGCGGCTCTGGTCTCAAAACATTATTAACATTCCATATAATTATTTCCTTTTAATATATAGAATGTACAAATCTTGATAATTAACAGAATCATAAAAGCAATAAAAATATCTATCATTTTCACACTTCATTTCTCAAGTTTGAAAAAATCATAAGAGTTTCTCGTGATTTTTGACGTTTTTTGCTACCAGAGCGACGCCGCAGTGAAAACGCACTTTTTTTATCAAGGCCATTTCCTTTTTTCTTTTATTGTAAAAAAATTTTCGGTTCATTCGCAGTTGCTTCGAACATAGTCCTTGTTTTTTTAGATTTTTACGATGACCGTTGTTTTATGGGCACTTTCAACGTGTAGATTCCAATGTACAAATCGTAACGAAGCTCGTCTTCGTTTAGTTTAGGAACGCACTATCTGTTTGACATTTTTTTTTTCGTTTTTTAATTAAGGAGGAAAATATATTGCAGGGTCGTTGCTGTTTCGGAAATTTTGTAAATTCTGGCCATTTTGTGGCAGGGAAAAATGGAAAATGTGTTTCGAAAATCGAACTTTTTTTAGTGATTAAATTCGTCATAGAGAAAATTTTTCATATGAGGTTTTTGGGAAACAAAATTTCGGTTTTATTCATTTGCTCGTAAATTTTATCGTTGTTTCTAATTTTTTGTATCAAGATTAAGATTAAGAATATTTAAGATATAATATTTAATATAATATTTAATAATTTTAATAATTTTTAATATAATATTTAATATTGAATTTTTTTTTTATTTCATTAAGATTTAAATTGAACTTTTAATTGAAATCTAAATTTTGATTAAGATTCGAGTTTTTGTTCTTGTTCCTGATTTTTATATCAAGATTTAGATTTTAATTAAAATTTTAATTGCAATCTAGATTTTGATTAAGATTCAAGTTTGAATTTTTATCGTTGTTTCTGTTTTTTTTTCTTTTTTTTTTTGTATTAAAAAAACCGATTTTTCGTTCTCCAAAAGTCCATAAAAACCATGAAAATGTTTACGTATCAATTATTTGATTAGCACACTTTTTTACGCATTTATTAATAATCATAAATTATCCCTGATGGAAAAATAAACTATTTCAACACATAAAAAAGCAGAAAACGCAACAACCCTGAAATTTGTCGACTTGGAGTGTCCAAAAATGGAATTGACCTTTCTCTCTCGAGACATAGTTATAAATTATTAGGAAATCGGAAACACAATCTTATTTTCGGATTCTTTCGAGACGTAACAATGCAAGAATGGCTTATTTATGAGCGGTACGTTATTTAGCGTTTTTATATTATATTTTTCAAACGATGTTTTTTATGTAAAAACAATTATTGCGTGCGTGCTGTAACCGCGTTAGTGTAAATTGGAAGGACTTCATTGATGGATTGGATACAATTCGACATAAAAAATCGTGGCATTCCCTCATTTGTACAATCTATACGGTTTTTCGTACTCGCGAATTTTTCACTACATTGTACATAGGCTTCATCCATCAATCAAAACGTGCGTGTGCGAGAAAAAATTTTTGCAATGCACATTGGAGTGTGTCGAAATATTTTTTATTATGGAAATGTCGGGAACAATTAGGATGTTTATTTAGTATGGAAAATGTGAATGACGTGATACTTGAAATTTGATATATTTGGTTTAAAACAATAATTGAGTATTTTTAAAAGTATATACATATATATTTGTTAATTACAAATGTATATATATAAACTTGTTAATGTTTTGATAAAATTTCGAAAAATTGTAAAATTTTGACTTCTAAAAAGATTTTGGATTGTGAAGTTTCAGAATTTGTTTGTCAAGTTCCAAGAATTGTCAAGTTTTCGATGTTTGAAAATTTCGATGTTTCCAAGAATTTTGATAACACGTTTCAAAATTCTTCAAAAGTTGTATTATTTTGGAGTTTTGGAGAATTTCGGAAAATTACAAACTTTTTGAATAAATATTAATATTATAATTATATTATAATAATTTTAAAGTAATATTGATATTATGAATAATCATAAATATTTTGAATAATAACTTCGCAAGTTTTGAAATTTTTTGAAGTTAAAATCTTTTCAAATTTTGGAATTTTGGAAATTAAAAAATTTTGAAATTTTCAAGAATTTTGAAGTTTCCGATATTTTCGAGTCATAATATTTGTTCCGGCAAAATCTCTTTTTAATTTCCAAAATTATTAAGTTATTAACCTTCAAGAATTTTGTGCAGTTTGAAAAAATTTCGAAAGATGTTCTATTATTTTCCTTCATAATGTGCCGAATTTTCATGAAAATAGTGTTTTTTGTGATCGAATAAATACATATAAACATGAATTATTGAAATGTTTCGACACACTCATGAGCATGAATCTTTTTTCCATCGTGTCAAGTTCCAATGTTGAGTATGTATTCCCGCTCCCATTTTGAATGAAAAAAAAAACTCGTAAAATGCCATATTGGTTCAGTAAAATGAGACTGAAAAGACATGTTTAAGCTGAGTATTTTGAAATTTTTATAACAATACAACGAACTTTTGAAGATTTTCAAGACAATATTTTCAGAAATATTAACATTTATTATAGGATGTCCAGACGTCCGTAAATTTTATCAGAAAATCAACATTTCTTTAAACTGGAATTTTAAGATACGAAAAGTTGAAGAAATTTCGATAATTTTAATAATTTGATCGAGAATTTCGAAAATTGTGAAATTTCTGAAAATTGTGGAGGTTTTGAGAATTTTCGAAGTTAAGTATTTTGTATAATATATGTCAATTATTATGGATTTTCGAAAGTTTTCAGAATACCGAGAATGTTGAGAATTTTCAGGATTTTTACCATCTTGTAAAATTCCATGATGTATGTTGATTCTCAAATTTTCGAGAATTTTGAATATTCTTATCATTCTGGAATTTTGGAAGTTTTCAATACATTTGAAAATTCACATAATTCCGATTATTCTGGAATTTCTAAAGTTTTTAGAATTCCGAAACTGTTGATAATTTTTTTAATTTTCGCCATTTTGTGGAATTCCGTAATTTGTGATAATTCTCCAAGTTTTGAGAAGTTCGAATATTTTAATTATTCTGACATTTTTTAGGTTTTCGAGAAATTTGAAAATTTAGATAATTCTCAAATTTGTGGACATTTTTATAATTTTTTAAGTTTCGAGACTTTTCAGAATGCTCGAAATTAAGAGTATTTCAAATATTTTGATCATTCTAGAATTTCGAAAGTTTTTAGGATTCCAAAAACGTTGAGAATTTATAAAATTTTTATTATTTTTTAGAATTTCATGATATATGTGGATTCTCAGAGTTTCAAGAATTAAATTCTTTGGTTATTCTGAAATGTTTTAGTTTATAGAGAAATTTCCAAGTTCAGATAATTTTAACAAACAATTCTAATTATATTCGTAGTTTTGAGAATTTCAAATATTCTAATCATCATACATTCAACATAATTCTAAAAATATGGAAAATTCCTAGAATTTCGGAAATATTACATAAGAATTTCAAAGATTCGAAAAAATTGTCAAATCATAAGTATTCTGCATATTTTCATTTTTTTGGAGTTTTTCGTTCTCACTATCTGGACACCCTATAATTGCATGAAAAAAGTTTTCTAAAAATGATCATAATTTTCCGAAAAAAGTCCGCAAAAGATAATTTCCGTGAATTCTACAAATAGGAATAATTTCGAAAATCAGAAGTACATTTTCTCCCAACTTACAAACTGTACACTTTTTAGAGCAAAAAATTCAAACTATCAAAATAAAATCACTCAACTTCCAATTTCTCAACTTCAACCATAAAATTCAAATTCCCCAAACATGCAAAACCCCAAAAATACACAAAAAAGCTCATTTCACTGCACCAATCGCAACAAAGAAGAAGCAATACACCTACACATAATTCAATAACAAGCATTAAAAACATACCCACAATGTATTATAACAGTAAAAAGCCTCGCTCGTATTGCAAAGTATTTAAATATAAAAAACGGTTAATGCTTAGACTAATTATAAATAAATGAATATATATTATATTTGTAGATAAAAATATATCACGAATAATTTTTATTGACTACAACATAACACTATCCAATAAGAAGCGTAAAATATCTTATAAGATCGATATTCATAAAACAAAAAAAGGAATGTTTCCTTCTGGACCGCGAGACGTGTTTATATCATCAGGAGTCGGATAAATCGCTATAATTATTAATTTATACGGTGTATAAAATTGCCGACTATTTCATTGGTTTATATAATGTATAAATTGATCGATATGATAGGCCTACCAGTTTTCTAAGCTAACGAAACATACCTGAGTTTAAAAAACCCATAATACGTAAATAAGACCAAAATGTGAGTCGGGTGCTATACGATTGTGCGTGAATGTGTGCGTGATACATGAGACTCAACTCGTTGTAAGGATTATTGTAGCGATACAAATAAGTTATACAGAAAATATGAAACGGCGCAAACACGCTATCGCTTAAAAGGTGTTCAGACTAGAGAACGACGTTGGAACTTACGAAAGTTACTAAGAAGAAAAAAAAATCCTTGCGTACAGTGTAAGAGCAAAATAGTGTATTTTTTGAAAACTCTTGGTGTCGAGGGAACGCACTCTTACTCTCGCCGATCCATCAATTCGATTTGTATACTTATTATAAAATATAGGTGTCTCGAACTCCCAGCTATAGGCGTTTTTATTTGCACTCTTTTTATTCCTTGTCCTGGTTCAAGAGCAATCCGAAATGTTCTTATACATTCGATTGTAATAGTCATTGCATCAAAAATGAACAACTTCCATTAAATCCGTTTTGTAGAATACAAAAAAAAAATCGACACGTATTTTTTCTTTGTTCGATTAATAAAAAATTGAGGGAGCTACAGAGGTTTGAGAACTGCTGTGACGTCCTAGCCACGTCCAAACGACCTGGCTAGTGACGTCACGGCGATTTTAAAACCTCTGTAGCTCCCTCAATTTTTGATTTAATTAATAAATGGTGATAAAACGAAAAAACACGTGAATATTTATGAAAATTTCATTTATTTCTCTTGAAATTACAATGATTAGTCGGGGGCGAAGCCGAGGAATACAATCGCGCGAGTCTAAACTAAAACAACTTGTAACTCACTTTTTTTCATTTTTTGCGACCTAAAATCAAATTTTCCTACATAGTTTCGAGAGGAAAACGTGTGCCTTACGAATGTTCATTATTCGCAGAGGCGAACGGAGAGGAAATTTATGAACAAAAACATGAAAATCCCAAAAAATGTCTGAAAATTTTTTAAATACTTGGAAATACCAAAAAAAGAATTTCTAGTTTCTCAAATATAAACCTGATAAAACTCAACAAAAATTAAAATTAAAATTTAAAAAACGATTCTTTTAAACTTATAAGTTCAAAAAGTTTCAAGTAATTCAAGTCACATTTTTCCCCCATTTCAAAGAAATTAACTTTACTTTCCAAAATCCAATTCTTTCTCCTCATAAGAAAAACATCAAATATTCGTGTCACATTAATTGACCAATTTCGATTGACCTACTTTTCCTCCAATACAATCTCTTAAAAATCGAAGTTGTTTATTCTCTATGGAAACTCACTAAATCACACAAAAGTGCTCAAATTTCTATTACCTCTCGCTTCCTCGTACGCCAAAAGCATGAAAAACATAAATAAAGTGAGTACGCTATAATTTCCGAACCGCTGCAAGTCATGCAATTTTCGTCAAGATAAATCTTCGATTCCTCATCGTAAATGGCAAAGTTGGAAGGAAATTATTGAGAAAGCCATTTCTCGGTCGACGATATGTTGGTTTTTATACCTTACGGCGCTTCTCTCGAAGAAGCGATGATAAAATATCGTCGAACATTGCTTGAAAATTCCGACTGCGAAGCAACGTGCACCATAGTGGCTATCGAAGCTGCGAACTGGATACGAAAAGAGTTTCCGCCGATTCAGCAACTTGTCCATCTTTCGCGATTCGAGGCTTGGTATAAATTGTAGATTTTTCCACTAGTATAGCAATGACTATAAAAATGCATGATGAAGCAATTCTACGAGTGTAAATAACTGCGTTAATTGCAGGGTCAAAAGAAACATTGGGTATAAATTGGCTTATTTGTTGGTCGAAGCGGGTTATTTACCAGAATCCGAATTGAGGCAAAGAGTCTTATCCTACTTGGATGACGAAAAAAGAAGGAAAATGTGGAGGGAACTTGGTTTATCACCTTCATCATCTGGTGTGGTAAAATATCATTAACTGAAATTTTTTTTAATTTTACAACTCCCCCCTCCCTTTCCAATTTTTTCATTCTAATTACTAGAATTTTTAGAAATTTACGAAATAACGAATCCTTCGTAATGTAATCATCCTTCAGAAAATTTCTTCGTAATTAAAATTTTGAATCAATTATTAATGATTCGAATTGAAATCAATTAATTATATACTCAATTTAAATTAATTTAAAATCAATTTTGAAGGACTTAAATTTTTGCGGAATCCTCAATTCCTGTAAAAATCCTTTGGAAAATAATTTTTAAATACTCAAAAATCTTTCGTAATTTAATCATCTTTCACAAAATTTCTTCGTAATCAAAAACTTGAATCGATGATTATTAATTATTCAACTTGAAATCCATCAACTTTACTTAATTTCAATTAACTGAAAATTAATTCCGGAGGATTATAATTTTTTTCGGAATCCTTAATTCTTGTAAAAATCCTTCGGAAAATAAATTCTTTTTCCTTTTTTCAGGGACATGGTAAAAGTTTACCAGGAGTTTCAGCAAAACCAAGCAAAGTTTCTAGAGTGTTAGTAGAAAGGAAAAAAAGACCAATTTCTTTCATTCGAAATCCCTCAGTTCTATATGAAGCTTTTTGAACCCTGAAAAATATTGCACTTTCAATGTCAACAAAAATTAATATGTACACTAAAATATATTTAGGATGAAAATATGTATTTTTATCACAGTTGGTAACCAAAAATTATAACAATTGTGGAAAAAAAAATAGAAAGTGAATAAAAACGATGTTTTAGCAATAAAATAGAAAATTTTATCAGATGTATTTCATGTTATACATGTGTAAATTACAAATGTCATTACGCCACTGATCAAAAAATATATATATTAGTAAAAAAAAAAAAAAAAAAAAAAGAATTCCAATAAAAGACTCTGTTATTGAAAAATACTTTGTTATTATTAGCATTGTTTTTTGTTCAAATCGTTGTCAACTTCAAGAAAGTAATTTACGTTTTTCGAATTCATAATGAAAAGTTGCAACAAATTTCGAAAAATTTGTAAGATTTAATTTTTGGTACGTTTTAAAATTTTAGCTTTTAAATTGTCAAATTCTCCGATAGATAAATTTAAAAAATTTCACAGATTCGAACATTTTCGTTCCAAATTATAAATTTTTTTTCAAATTTAGATTTTTCAATTTTCACATCCTTGAATCTAGAGAAATTCCAATTTTCCATTTTCAGCACATTTTTTTCTCGAACCACAAAAAAACTCCAAAATTAGCAATAAGTCCAATAAAAAAATAAATAATTCCATTTTTCGAACCGCGCGTGATTACGAAATCCTAAATAATTCTTTCTCTTTATAAAATTATTATAGTCAACATAAAAATATTTTTCAAAACACAACTTTGGACATAGGTCCCATTTTTTTTACATTCCACTGTAAGCTGGGCCGCCACCTCCTTCAGGTACCACCCAGTTGATATTTTGGCTGGGGTCCTTAATATCACAAGTTTTGCAGTGGATGCAATTTTGCGCGTTTATTTGCAGCCTTTGGCCATCTGCATTTTCCAGAGGCACGAACTCGTACACACCTGAAAATTCGCATTATTTTTGTTAAAATTATCCACATTTATCTACTAATATATTTTAGTTATTTTATCATTATTCTTAAAATCTGAATGCAGGAATTTTTGAGGATGAAAAATTCTGTAATTTCATCATTTTACATTCGAAATTCACAAGACTTGTATAAACTTGGACACATTTTCAAGTTTTGGAGAATTCTGAGTAATTGTGAAGTTTTGAATTTTAAAGTTTCGGAAATTTCGAAAGTTTTGAATAATTTCCAAGTTAAGAAAAGCCGATTTTTTTTTAGTTTTTATGGAAAATTTTGAGCAATTGTAAAGTTTTTAAAGCATCTTGAAGCATTTTCATGTACTCGGATTTTGTAGTTTTACAAATCTGTGAAGTTTTCAAGAAATGTAAAAAAATTCCAAAGTTTCGCATATTAATAAAAAAATAATACAATTTCTGAATTTTCAAAAATGATGAAATCCTCAAGTTTTGGAAGTTACGACAATTTGTATTAAAATTTTAAAATACCAAATTTTTGACAAATCTTCAAATAATGTCGAAACTCAAAATTCATTATCATTGTCAAAATTTTCTAAAACTGAAAATATCAAATTATAAAATCCCAAAACTTCTAAAATAATGAAAGTTTGAAATTTAGATAACAAATATTTAGTACCTAACTGTAGAATAATAATTTTAACAAAAGCACATTTTTCTACTTGACTTCTTCCATAATTTAAAGCATCACCAAAATCCAGATAAATCAATCACTTATTTTTAACCTAACGATAAATAACGTAAATTCCCAATACTGCACCCAATAAATAGTAATTCCACAGCAATAGCTTATTTTGTACAATAAAATTAACCCTCCCCCCTCCCCCCTTGACTACGATATTCTATAAATTACCCGCTGGACAAAATCTCCCTTCAGGTCCGTCATAAACTGCCAAATTATTTTTCACTGGAACAGAATCGTCCATGAGGGTCAAATGTGCAGGTTGATCAGCTTCGTGGTTGGTTCCAGTGAGAGCCACAGAAGACAAAAGGTCAAAAGAGATTTTGTTATCAGGCTTAGGGTACTCTATCGGCGTGCATTGAGCGGCAGGTTTGAGTTTACTGTGATCAGGACCTGAAAAAAAGTTTCCCTCAAATTATACACATTTACCATCAATCCAAATTTATAATCCAACTAAGGCTTTCCTCAAATCAAAATTATCAACTTGGAGATGAATATTAAAATCATACAGCCTGCATTACTTTCACTTTCCGGACGCGTTTGCGCTCGTTACGCAATATATGGATTCGAATAAAGTAACAGATAATATGCACCTCGATCGTAACACTTGTCTCTATGCACCACTGTGAACACACGTGGTACATTAAGACAAGCGTTACGGTCTCGGCACATAATATACCATTATTGTCAATTTCACCACTTAAAAATCGATTTAAATCTCGATTTCACATCGATTTCAAATTGAAAAAGTGTCTTAAATTTCTATAAAATGTTTTGATGGACATTTAGCCTCCAATTTACCCCCATGAGATAATGTCCAGGGTTCCCTTCCTCCAATCAACATCGAGAAACCGGAGTAAATCATGCCACCGTAGAGTCCAAGAGCAGAATGAAAACTCGGCCTGAAATTTCTTACGGCTTTGAGTTCCTTGTAGATCCAACTGTTCTTGATCCGGTCCTCGTAACCTTTTGGCTCCAGGCCAACCGCGGGAGACGAGTTTTGTTCGGCCTCGACGATGGCTTCGACGGCACTTTCGGCGGCCAACATACCGCTTTTCATGGCGTTGTGCGTTCCCTTAATTTTCGGCACGTTCATGAATCCGGCGGTGCAACCCACCAAACAACCACCGGGGAACTGTAATTTTGGAATCGATTGGAATCCACCTTCCACTAGAGCTCTCGCGCCGTATGCTATTCTGGAAAATTGAAAAATTTGTAGACTTTGGAAAGTTACTTGCAGTCACCGTTACTTTCTCAAAAAAAAAAAAAAAAAAAAAAAAAAAAAAATACTTCAAAAAAAAACAAAACACATACCAAAATTCAAAAACAAAAAATAATTAAATATCAAATATCACCAAACCCGATTAAAATTCCCGCATTTCTGAATTCGAATTCGAAAATCTGAAATGTTAGAAAATTGAAACATTTGGATTTTTGGAATTTAGCAGATTTTGAAATTCCAATTTTTAAGTTCCAGGATTCAAAGATTTGAAAATTAGGAACTTTAATTTTGGGATTGTACATTCGCAATGGAAAATTTACTAATTTCAAATTGTCAAAGTTCTAACATTAGAAGGAATCATACTTCAAAATTTCCAAAATTTGAACGTTTTTAAGCTCGAGAGCATTCGAATTAAAAAAATGTAAAGACTCAAAATTTGAGAATGTTTGACTTTACGAATTTGTAATTTTGGAATTTTTCACGTTTGGAATTACAAATAAGGAATTCAACAATTCAATCGAAAATCTAAATTTCATAAATCAAGGACTTGAAATTCAAAAAATTTCAAATTTCTGATGATAAAAATTTTTAAAAAACATTCAAAGTGTCAACATTTTCAAATTTTGGAAATCGAAGAATTTCAAAGTTCTGCAAAATTAAAATTCCTAATATTTCGAAACTTAAAATTTTAAAAATTACAAGAAAGAATTTGTTGACTTAAAATTTCAAAAGTTCTGAGTAATATATTTTCACATTCCAATTTCAAAACCGCAAAATCTCAAATTTCAAAAATTTTAGAAAACTTCCAGAATTCAAAACCCCAAAACTTGATTAAAATAACAATAGGAAAAATGCTCTTTAACATTTATACCGATAATTAGTTTACATCTGATTTGATGGACTAGAATTCTAATTTTGGATTTAAAAATATTTCACACTTCGACTGTATAATAGTACAAAAATATTCGAATGAAGTCAAAATATGTAAAACATGGAATTAATTAAATATAAAATTAATTGCACACTTATGAACAATACAATTTTTTGCTTTCGATTTTTTATCTTCTCAAACCTTTTTCCTCCTTCCAAAGTTTTCGTGATAGAAGGGTGATGCTTGAATCTTTGAAACTCTTTGAAAGGGTGCAGGTAAGGGTTGGAATAATCCAAACCTACGACGAATCCCACGGCAATTAAAGGCGAATCTTCATTAAGATGGTACAAAAACGAGCCGCCGTAAGTGTTTTTATCCAAAGGCCAACCAATGGTGTGTTCTACTGTTCCAGGAGAATGTTTCGAGGCGTCGATTTCCCAAATCTAAAAAATTGTAAATATTCTATAATTTCAACTCTTTTTTAACGAAACAAAAAATAATACAACATTTTTACTACAATTCGAACACAATTTTAAAAATGACCATTACAACATTTTTCAACTCATGAAACGAAAATTCAAAACTTAATTCAAATACTTTGAATTCAGCTGATATATCAAAAACTCGCTCTTCACGAAATATATATGAAAAAAAAAAATATATATATATATATACACATAGGTAAAATTCATAAATAATTATTCGCATCGATGTGAGTCATAGCTCATACTTCTTTCAACCCAATCCCGTAAGACTGCGGTTCGGCGTTGGCTCTTAAATTGAATTTTCTAATCAGTTGCTTGGCGAGATGGCCATGACAACCCTCGGCGAAAATCGTGCACTTCGCATGAAGTTCCATGCCGCGTTCGAAAGTTTCCTTCGGAGAACCATCCTTCGCGATCCCCACGTCGTTCGTCGCGATTCCCTTCACCGATCCATCTTCGTGGTACAAAATTTCCGAGGCTGCGTATCCTGGGTACAATTCAACACCCGCGGCTTCTGCTTGTTCGCCCAACCAAGAAACAACGTTCCCCAACCTGACAAAATTTGGAAAATTTGAAAATAAATTAGCTGAACATTCGAGAATTTTTTTGTTTTTTAATTGACATCGAAAAATTTCATCATTTGGTAACATTTTATTGCGACTTTCACCTAACAACATAATTTCCATGATTGTACATCGGCATTCCCTTGATAATAGGTATGGAAAATCTTCCTTTTTCTGTCAAAAACGCGAATTTGTCGGCAGTGACGGGAGTGTTCAAGGGGGCGTTCAATTCTTTCCAGTTCGGGATGAGTTCGTTCAATGCGACGGGATCTATGCAAGCACCGCTGAGAATGTGACCTCCGATCATCGACGCTTTTTCAACCAGCGTCACTCGCAATTCTTTTCCGAGTTTTTCCGCGATTTTCCGAGCTTGAATCGCGGCCGACAACCCTGCTGGTCCACCGCCCACGATCAGAAGATCGGTTTCGTCGACGAATCTTTCCATTTTTATGTCTAAAAAGATTATTTTACATATTTTAATTTTTTCAATTTTTCTTTAGTAAATAATTTTGATTCGTAACAAAATATATGATAAAAATAGAATAAAGCGTATATGTCACTTTTTCTTGAAAAAATTGAATTTGAAATTCTTAGGTAATTTCAGTTTCTTGTAAGGTCACAACAATCATGAAGCTTTAAACAAAAATTTTAAATCGTCCTATCGCTTTACAGCAATTTCTTATAAGAAATTGTACGATTTATTAAAATATGTTTTTGATTCTTCTAAAAATATAAATGACTGAGGTTCATGATACATTTTTTTAATAATTGTTCACTAGCTTTACACAGTTAAGTTGCATAAATAAAGAAAAAAAAACTGACGAATCACCTTTCCATCTTGGATCTTTTTCCCTTGAAACAACTGTATAATGTGTAGTTATTACTGGAAATGAAGCATCTGAAAATGCTCTTTGCGAGACATTCTTCAATCTGTGCACTGAAATAACAAGAATTAATTTATTCAATAAATAAATAAGTAGCGAACACGTAATTATTGTATTTAATAAGAAAAATATTAGAAAAAATAAATTATTGTCTATTAAAACCCCTGGGTGCATCGAAAAATCCATAGAAAATCGACGATTGGTTTTTTCAGAAAACCAAACTTGAAATTGAAAATTTTTGGGAGATTTAAAAAATTTCAGAGATTCTGAGAGTATTAAAAATTGTGAAAATTTCAAAAATATTGAAAAGTCCCAAAATTTCAAACATCTTTTTGAAAATATGAAAAA
>JAPYZK010004384.1:0-11633 GCA_030522785.1 Platygaster equestris
GCATTTAGACAGAAAACTTCGAAAACAGAAGATGTTTAATTAATTTTAAAATGTTTCGTTTTAAAGAATCGAAATTCGAAATGTGATAATCGCCATTTTACGGTTCATTTGTCTACGTATTATGACTAGAAAATGAACCTTATCGAACTGGCACTTGTCACCTTTTGAATTTATACGATCGATTCCTCCTGGAAGAATGTCTTTGAAGATTTTGCTCATTTTCATGAAATAAGGAAATTTTCGAAAAATTGATAAGAGAAACGTCATTTATTACATAGACTTCGAAGTGCAGTTTTAGTTTTTACAGACGAATAAAAGTTTTCAACATCGTCTATCATATATTGTCTTAAAATATTAATTTTTTATGTAAATGTGTGAAAATAAGCACATTGAACGATGTATTGTGATTTATCAATATTTCGCATCGTCACAAATTTGTATACTACACATTGATAAACTTTTATAACACTTCAAAAGCTTTTGCCATGACAAGTACCGAGCACGTGCTCGGAGTGACAGATTGGATTTCGATGGGCGATCAATTATCAGATTATTCTTGAGTTTTTTTTTTTTTTTTCGTACAATACTTCGCACCGCAAAATAACTGACAGTACTTAAAATTCTAAAAAATTTCCAATAACATTGGTTATTTGTTCTTACAATATCCATAATATTATAACGAATTTGATTCAAACTTATTTATTTACGATTAAAAATAAAAAAATTGGTGTTTGGAACTTCAAGCACGTTGAATCCAAAATTTTGTGATTCTAAAATTCCAGGATCAAGAACATCATAATTTCCAGAATTTTCGAACGTCATTTTTTCTCTTAGGAAATTTGTAATTCAAAAATTGGAATCATGAAACCTTCAAATTCGAAAGATAACAATGTGAAAACCTAGAATTTGATCATTCGATTCCAAATTTCGGAGTATCTTGGTTGCAATGATGCACAAATTTAAAAATTTTAAAAATTTCAAATATATCCAATAATATAAAACTTATGAAAGAAAAAAACTGTGTATGAAAATTCTGAACATTTGGAAAGTCTGAGGACAAAATTCGTAACAATCATGCTGGTAAATTTTGGGATCATCAAAATTTTACTTTTTTCGAAATATTTAAATTGCAAAAATGCGTTCAATTTTGTCATTATAAAATTTTGCAAAAACGATAACGATAACGATAAAAAAAGAATAAAACAGAAAATGAAACATTTAGTTAAAAAAAAAAAAAAAACGAAACTATCAGAACACAAAAATCAAATAAATTAAACCCACCCCCACACCCCCCCCCACAAACACAACAAAGAAATCAAAAATATATCGATCCAGAAATTCTAAGTAGTCACTAAATTTGCGAAAAAATTTTCATGACTTTAAAATCAATAACCCTCAAAAAAATTCATCTCAATTACCAAATCCTCATTCCCTTCTCACGCCTCAAAATCGCCGAACCCGACGAAAGAGCCAGAAAAAAGAGCAAGCAATCTTGCGCGTCATACGTATACGTTTATAATCTAATCTCTGCCCAGTTGAACAATGTAATGCTGGCGTCGTTTCGGACTGTAGCATTATTCCGTAGAGCCGACGGCCGATTAGATTAGGGTGGATTAGCCAATCAAAAACTACAATACTACGACCCTCCCGGCCGTGCAGTGACATTTGATGCTGCAGGCCCGCTATTAGATTTGCGCCGACGCTAACGCGATACGGAATTGAATGACCCGGGACGATCAACGAATGGATGATGCTTCCGAAATGGGAAAGCTCCGTTTTTTCACTCGATTTCCAGGCGCAAAAATTCGTCACCGTCGCCCAAACCATCCCGGAAGAATTCGAATTAAGCCACGGGAAAAAATCCTGAGGCTGAACGAGAATTCAAGG
The DNA here is from genome assembly GCA_030522785.1 of Platygaster equestris. NCBI lineage: Eukaryota > Metazoa > Arthropoda > Insecta > Hymenoptera > Platygastridae > Platygaster > Platygaster equestris. Next base: position 1,888 of record JAPYZK010004384.1, read on the forward strand.
CGCATCAGTAAAAATTGGACGTGGGACTGAATTCGCGATTCTATCTTGATTTTTCGATGTTCTTGATAAATTTTCGAGAATCGTCGTCAATTTCGGGAAAATTGATTTTCTTTCTTCGTTTCGCAAAATTGCGGGATGATTTCAAGATATTTATGAACATTATGGGGGCCAATGGAACTTTCACAAGTTTCTATAATAAGTGAAAAATTTTTGTCCATATCTTTACGATTTTGGAAAACTCAGTCATCTATAAAAATCATTTTTCATCGCAAAAATCCAATATTTCAACCTCAAATCAACCCATCAACCAATAAAACCTTCCACGTCCTAAATTTTTTCGAGTGAAGATTCACTCAATTCCACTCAAAATGAATGAAATTTCACTCTTTGTACAGTGACATTTTACTCAACAAAATTATTTAAATGCCACTATGTTTTTTAGAGTGCATTACTCAAAATGAGTCAGATTTCACTCACTTAGAATACAATTTCCACTCAAGTTTGATTAGCAGGATTTTCACTCAAAGAAATTTAGGGAGCACTTAAAAAAAACAAGGTCAACAAAATTCACGATTCTTTAACCACCCTCAATGACACCGGCAGCCAAATTAATCAACGACAGCGATTTCATTAACGAGGTTCGCCGGCGGCGTGAAAACTTCTTCCGACAAGCGTGGCCCTTATCGCGATCGGGCAAAGGTGGACAGCTGCGTCGGTTCTCGATATCAATAACTATTAAAAGAGGCGCGTGAAGGCAGGTCACGCGAGGCTGCGACCGCGGGTGCGGCTCGTGCAGTAAAGACGTTATCTTCGGAATTGTATGCGCGTCACGCGAGTGCCCATTTCAAGGACTCGGCCTTTCGGGAATCAACCTCACCGGCAGCGCTAATAAGCTCGTTGTTAACCCTTTAAAGAGGCGTTTAAAAAACCACGGGGATTCCTAATCTCGATGAAACGGCTCGTTTGTACTTCGTGTCGAGTTGATTTATTCGTCAGGTTCGACCAAGTGTTTTTGAGTACAATTTAGGTCATATTTTTGAGACATTCAGGGTCAGAAGTTACCGAGGAGGTGAGCTCTCACGGAAATTCCCCTCAACTTTTGAAGGTTGACCCTCAATTATTTGAGTCAACTCTCAACTTGAGGGCTAACTCTCAACTTTTTCAGGGTTAACTCTCAACGTTCAGGGTTATTTTGACCACTCAACTCGAGGGTTAACCCTAATTTTGTAGGTTTTTGGAATTTATTAAGATTTTGGGTAAAATTTAATATCAAAAATTTTAAACGTGTTCAAAAATTCTGTGAATTCTGCAAATTTGATCAATTTTGTATGATTTTTTACGTAGTTTTTGAATTTTTACAATTTTGGGGGATTTTTGATGATGTAGGGAATTTTTTCGACAGTAAAATTTGTAAAATTTTTACGATGATTGTCTACTGGTTTTTGAATTCTTACAGATTTTTAGAATCGATCATTATCATTTAGAATTTATAGCATCGAATATTACAAACAATAAAACAAATTTTGGAATTATGTATTGTATATTCTCAAAATTTGATGAATTGACGATTAATTTTTACGTACTGTACGAATTTTGTCAAATTTGGGGGATTTATGACTATTTTTGAGAATAAAAAAGATCGAAATCCAAATTTAATAAATTTTAGAATATTCATCCGTAATTTTTCAAATTTATAAATTTTTTGAATTGGTGACGATTTCTGGGAATTCATGATATATAAAAATTTTGAAAAATTTCAGAATGTCGGTAAATTTTTCAAATATGATAAATTTTAGATTAATTTTCACGTAATTTTAAATTTTTCTCACGTTTTTGGAGATTAATGACGATTTATGGAGATTTTTTGATGATAAAAGTTATTGATAAAATAGATAAAAGTATGTTGACTATTATTTATGTACTGATTTTTAGATATTTTCTCGTTTTTTGGGATCTGTAACAATTTTCAGGAACTTACAGAATATTTCGAATCTATTTCAAAATTCTGTAAATTCTTCAAATTTGATGAATTTTCGATGATTTTTTCCGTAGTTCTTAAATTTTTCCAAGTTTTTGGGATTTGTGATGATATTAACAATTTTCTCTGAGGATAAAATTGATAAAATATTGACAGTGATTCTAATGATTCCATACTGATTTTTAATTTGTTCAGTTTTCTAGAATGTATCACTTTTTTCAGGAATTTATAACATCGAAAATTCCAAACACATTTTAAAACTCTGTAAATTCTTAGACCTCGATAAATTCCGGATTATTTTTTACTTGATTATCGTATATTTTTCAACTTTTGGGGGATTTATGACGATTTCTGGGAATTACGAACTATCGAAAATTTCAAACAAATTCGAAAACTCTCCAAATTTGATAAATTTAAGATAATTTATTCTGTAATTTTCGAATTGAACAGGTTTTTTGAATCAATGACAAGTTCTGGGACTTTGTAATACATAGTATTTATTATCAAAATATAATATATAATATATAAACCTCAAAGTTCAGGGTTAACTCTCAAGTTAAGTGGTCGAAATAACCCTTTAAGTTGAGAGTTGAATTTGAGGGTTAAGGCAAATTTTAATAAGGGAGTACTGAATAAATGAGCAAGTCATCAAGCAATTAAGATAAGTAATTAATCTAGTAAGTTACCATTATATAATTCTCAATCAACATTTTTTTTACAGAAAACCATGTAAAACCGCCTAAAACGTTATTTTTCGTCAATCCCCGAAACTCGCGTACTCAAAAAAAGTGTTCCATCGCGGTACGATAAATCGCCCCGATAAATCCGACGGACGCACGAAAATAGCAATTACAATCGCGCCTATGATAAAATATCGCAACACTCGTGGCGCGCGTTTAATGGCGGTCGCACGCTTTTATTTTATTACGCAATCAAGCCATGACCAATTGGTAAAAGAGACACGAGCGAGAATGGGTTCTATCATCTGGCAGAGATAACGTTGTCCGACGAGGCATGTGCGCATGGGGGGCGGTGCCCCGAGTGTCAAGTTACGGGCTTTACAAGCCGGTAATGCAACCATGATTCCACTCTCGCCTTCACCCCCCGGCATTCTCAGTTTCCACTGTGATAATTTCCCCGGCCCATTCAACTTTTCCGCTCTTTGTGTTTATTCGAAAATAGTTGGCCATTCATTGACTGTATTTTACCGACTGTTGGGGTAATTTTATCCTCGTTGGATTCAAATCGCTCGACGCTATCAAAATGTGTGAAAAAGTGTGTTTTTTTTACTATCGTCATTTTTCAAACGCACTTTTCATACGTGTAGGAAAAAATTGAGTTCGTCAATATTTTCTCGAATTTTTTATAAATTCTAAATAATTAACATTCCAAATTTTCAGTCTTCACAAATGATGGGATTTACAGTTTTTCCGACGCAAAAATTAAATATAATTTTTTTTCGATTTTTCCTGCAATTTCTCGACGGATTTTTCAGGAGATTTGCAAGGCAAAACGAAACGAGATCGAAAGACGTAAACAAAGGCACGACAAATCCTCGCCATCTGGACCTTTTTCCCGTTGTTTTCTCTCGGCCATTGGAACCACATGTAAACGGAAACTCAATCCCGGCACAAGTTACTTTGTACTCGGTGGAAGCCGGGACAAAAGGGAGTAGTGCGCCCCCCTCGGATTTTCGCGGATCCGAGTATCTCCGGCATCTCATCCTTTCACCGGCCTCCCTTTTTTCCTCCTCGTTTTCGAGCCCCGCGTACGGAGGAACAATTAACGAAATTTGCATTATATCTCTATCGAATTACGAGATTCGTATCATCGATAAAATTGGCAATTTGGGGTAACGCGAGAGCCTTGACGGGGGTCCGGGCGAGAAGGGGACTTGCTGCGTGCTCATTTCGCTTCGTCGAAATATTTCATCGGAGCTTATAAAATTTTTCATCATCTTTCATCTTCATCTTTTATCTTAATTATGATCATTATCTATTATTCAACTTTATTCGCATAGATAATGAGTTGGAAACGGTGCAATGAAACACATGAAAAAATTATACGTAGATACGAAATGAGATTGATTTTTCTGGGGTAGTGTAACGTACGTAAACATAGAATATTTTCTATGCTAGTGTATGGTGTGAAGAAATGGATTGAAGTAATTAAACAATACATTAAAAACTAAAAAAACAGGAATAGAGTTCGTTAGAGTCCGGAATTAGGCTTTTATTGATACTCCGTTACTCGATTAACATATCCACGTCGACTGCAACAAATGCCGGGCGCACGATAATGCCATCCACGTGGCTGCGTAGACGCAGAGGAGCACAGATGGTCGCCCCGGGCACTTACCAGTTACAAGGCTACTACCCGCGCCTACTGCCCCCGTCAAAAGGATCTGCAAGCCGGCCACTAACCATATTTATTCACGGGGAAGCTAAATTTACGAAAGGAGCAAGATAACTCGGTCTACTACCAGTCCACCCCAAGGCGAGGCAAAAAATGCGATACTAATGTCCAACGTAACATACATAATTCGAATCAATAGTTCACGAAAATACGTCCAGGAAAAACCACCCCGAATTACCCCATAGGAACTTTTCCGAATTCGAACTTGGATTTAGATGTCATATTTTCTATATATTTGTAACTAGGGATATATGGAATGTTAAGGGAGCTTAGTGGGTATAAAGGTACTTCATGGGACTTGAAGGGACTTTATGGGACTTTGAGGAAGTTTATGGGAATTTAAGGGCTTTATAGGGACTTCATGGGACTTGCAGGGAGTTTATGGAACTTAATAGGAGTTAAAGGGACTTTACAAGACTTAAAGGGAGTTAATGGGACTTATGGGAGTTAAAGGGACCTCATGTGAATTGAAGGGAGTTTATGGGACTCGACGGGAGTTTATGGGAATCACAGGGATTTATAGGGAGGAGAGAATTTATGGGACTTAAGAGTAGTTTATGGGAATCGAAGGGAGTTTATTGCAGTTGAATGGACTTTATGGGACTTCAAGGGAGTTTATGGGAGTTGAAGGAACTTTATAAGAGTCAAAGGGATTTTACGGGAATCAAAAAGGACTTTGAAGGAGTTGAAAGGGCTTTATGGGATTTAAAGGGAGTTTGTGGGACTTGAAGGAAGTTTATGGAAGTTGAAGGGGCTCTATGTGAATTACAAGAAGTTTATGGGACTCAACGAAAGTTTATGGAGATCACAGGAATTTTTATAGGGAGAAGGAGAGAATTCATGGGACTCAAAGGTTGTTTATGGAAATTAAAGAGAGTTTATGGCAGTTGAAGGGAGTTTATGGGAGTTAAAGGGACTTCATAAGACTCAAAGGGATTTTATAAGAGTTAAAAGGGACTTTATAGGAGTTCAGGGACTTTATAGGACTTAAAGGGTGTTTATGAGACTTGAAAGGATTTAATGGGTCTCGTAGAGACTTTCTGGGACTTGGAGGGAGTTTATAGGACTTGAAGGGAGTTAAGTGAAGTTAAAGGGATTTTAAAAGACTCAAAGGGAGTTTATGGCAGTTGAAGGGAGTTTATAAGAGTTGAAGGGATTTTATGGAAGTTAAAAGGGACTTCATAGGAGTTGAAGGGACTTTATGGGATTTGAAGAGAGTTTATGGGAATTGAAGGAACTTCATGGGACTTGAAGGGAATTTAAGGGAGTTTTCGACACGGGGGGTCGGGGGGGGGGAGGGGGGGGGGTGATCAAGGTGTTTTTTATCAATATAGATAGAAATTCTAGCTTCGAAATTTGTAATAGAAAAATGTATGTAGAATTTTAGTGAAGCTGGGTGAATTAATTGGGTCTAATGGTGGCGGAAAAATTGACACAAAAACTCGTCGCGCGATATCTCCACAGAAATGAACGCGCGCGCGGAAGAATATATCCGCGCGGGGCATGTAACTGGCGTGTAGCCCATTCAACTGATAAGTTTGATTTATTTTAATTTCGCGCCAGGACAAAGGGAAAAACGCGAGGTAAGCGAGTTACTACGGTAGCTATTTTCGAGTTTACCTTTGATTTACGGCCCGTTCTTGGGTATCGCGGGTACTTGAACGCTGTAACGAGGGGGTAAACAGGTGTAGAGCGGGGGATGAAAGGGCCGCCACTGTAAATGAGAATTCATTGCGAATTTTCCGAGAAATATTATCCCACTGGTTCGGCGGTAAAATATAATTTCACGGGCTATCCTTTCGTCCTTTTTCTCCTTTTCTGGTCGGAAGTGGATGAAACATTGAAAAAGCTTGCCGCGAGTTTGTCCGGTGCCAAGCGAATTTCAGACGATTTTTTGTTTGGATGGAATCATAATTCTTAATGCTGTAATCTTTAAGATTTTTTTTAATTTTGAGAATAGCGAAGAACTTTGAAGTTCAAGAGTCCGAAAATATTGTAATTTTGACGTTTGCAAGTCCAAAGTTCCAACATTTTCGAAATTTCGGGGTCTTCAAGTTCTGACAAATTTGTATGAATACTCAAGTTTTCAACCATTTGAAAATTTCATGTGACAAATTTTTCGGTAAAATTTCAGAAACTTTAAAATTCTCCAAATTTGAAATATTTACAAATTTTTTGGAATTATCAAAATTTTATAATGTTCTTATAAAAATTGTCAGAATTCTGAAAATGTCCAAAACTTTACAAAATTTTGGAATCGAAAGAAAAATTGGGAAATTGTTCGAATTCTCATAATTTTCGGAAATTCAAAAATTTCCTAAATCTCTTAAATAATTCAAAATTGTGAATGAATCAAAGTCCTTTGAAATTTTTGGTGTTTCGAAAATTCTTAAAATTCTCGAAATTTTCCAAGTACTCGAGTTTTCAAAATTCTCAAAATTGTCGAGGAAAGAAAATTTTATCCATAGTATGTATTTTATCCGGTTCGCTCTCTGTTTCTATGCAGAAGAGTTGGAAATTTATAATCGGAAGGCGGAAGAAGAGATCGATATAGGGTCTTTCGAGACTGTAGGTGTCCATCCATAGCGGTAACTTCCAGTTAAGTCAAACAGGGCGCAAAGTCTTGCGAACTTTGGACTTGGGAAGTCCCAATGAGGCGTGTAATGCCATTAAAGGGAATCTTATTACGCCCTTAGCACGCTCGCCCGCGACTCGCGCGTATACTGCAACAAGTACCTTCCCCCGTCCGCTCTCGTAATTAAGTCTCGATTAATTCGCCGCTTACTTTGCCTGCTGGGAAAAGGCGCGCGTTGCCTTGGGGCCGTAGACCGAGAGGATTTCCGGAAAAGTCGAATTAACACGCGTTGGGTGTGATTTCGTAACATATACTCTTCTAAAAATGTTGAAAATTCGAAAGAGCCGGGAAATTTTGACACTTCTCCAAGATTTTTAAACTTCGAAAATGTCTAAAACTCCAGAAATTTATAATTCTCTGAAATTTCAGAACTTCAAGAATTTCCAAAGATCAAAATGTTCCAAAAGTCGACAAGTTTCAAACTTCCCCAAATCAATTTTGAAAATTCAAGATTTTGGAAATGTTTTAATCTTCTAAAATTAGGAAAATTTTGGAAATTCTTCAATTTTTACCTATGGAGAATTTTTCACTGACAATTTTGAGAATTTTGAAAAATTTCGAAAATTTTGAGAACTTTCAAAACACTGAAAATCTTGAACTCATAAAATTTCCGATAGTTCTCAAATTATCGAACTGCATTATTCTTAAAAATCTCAGAAGTTGAAGAATTTGATAATCGCAAAAATAAACTGACAGTATCCAAATTCAAACGCGGAACTTTTCAAAACTCTAGAATTCTTAAACTTTCAACATTTCCAGAAATTCCTAATTCTCCGAAATTTCAAAACTTCCGGAATTTTAAAAGATTGAAAAGTCAAAAACATCAAAAATTCCTAAACTTCCCTGAAAGAACTTCGTCATTTTAAGATTCGCAGAAATTTTGAAAATGTTTGAATCTCCGAAAATTATGCGAATTTTGAAAATTCTTTACTTTCTACCTATGGAGAATTTAAATACTCAAGTGTGAAGGAATTACGTAATTAACTGATAAAAACTTCACTGAAATGTGATGAAGTATTCAGTAGGTGGTAAGAAAGTGACGCAGTATCAACAATTTCACAAAAATTTCACAATATTCCTAGGGTCTTTCTCCACCATCCAACACTTTGGTTATTCACCCCAAATTCACGAAACCCAAACAAGAAATCATTAGAACCTCACAAAAAGTACATCGGTTCCCGTTTAATATCTTAATTTATAATTCGCTCTGGGCAAAGTGGCGGAAAAAAGTAGACGAGGAAGAAGAGCAAGAAATTGACAGACGAACGGTGAACAAAACAGAAAACCCGAGGACTCTCTTATATGGAGCGTCGTCCCTGTGGGTGGTCCTCGGTCGTCCTCGCTGCAGGCAATCCTTTTGCTCGGGAAAACGTCGGAAGTCACAAGCTCGCGAATTAATAAAGCCCCAATCCAACGGTGCAATTTCCAGACAATTAAAATTGAAACCCAACTCTCATCACATTCAATCCAATTTCCCAAGAATGCACGTCTTTTGCGGGACCGAACTCCTTAAATTTCTTTGAGTGAAAATTCCACTCATGACTGAAATTGCACTCATTTTTGAGTGATATTCCACTCTAATAAACATAATGGAACTCAAATAGTTTTGTCAAGTGAAATGCCACCATGAAAAGAATGAAATTTTACTCATTTTTGAGTGGAATTCTCACTCAATCTTAATTTGCTGAATTATTCCTCAAAAATAACTGTGGATATTCATGATATTTCTAGATACCTTAAAATCCTCAAAATTTTGAGAAGTTTCTTAATTTTGAATTCTTCGAAATTTTTGAAACATTTACAGTTTCTTAAATTTCATAAATATCGGAAACTTTCCTCAATTATTCAGTTTCAGACATTTTCGGAATTTCGAATATTTTATGCATTTCACAAATTTTCAAAATTCAAAAACTTTTTTACATTTTCTGAATCTGATCATCTCTGGAAATTTTCGAAATCTTCGAATATTAAAAATTTCAAGATATTACGTTTATTCCAGAAAAAACAATGTTTGATGATTGAAAATATCAATTAATTTATTTATTCGTAAAATTTGGAAATAATCGAAATCCCTTTAACTAGGGAAATTGAAAACATTTTGATAACACAGAAAATGTGTAAAATTGTGAGAAATCGATGTATTCGATGTATCTGAATAAGTACTCATTTCAACTGACTTTTTAAACTGACAATTTCCCAAGAATGTACATCTTTTGCGGGACCGAAAAGAGTCGTGAATTTCGCAGGAACCTGTGAATCTTTCGGGCGTCTTAGAAGATGATATTTGCTCGTATCAATCCATAGGGTCGCCATGGCAACTGGTCAGTCGGGCTTGCTCGCCCTCGCCATTCATTTCTAAGCCTGGCCGAATAGATTGTTAAGGGGATATTCTAGTCGGGAAATTCGGCAGGATGGCTTTCGTTTTCGCGTGGAAAAGGGTTTCGTAAGTTTGTTTCCCAAGTTTCGACTTGGAAATTTCCCTCGGACGGCGACATGGAAAACATTTTTCTCGAAAGTGTCGTTTTCGGAATGGCTGACGCGACGATTTGAAATCGAATTTGTAGCTATCGACTTTGGGGTTCTTTGTTTCAGAGCGTTATTTTTGTATGCGATTCAGTAAAACGTATTTTCGTCAACATAAGTGATTTTGAGATTGTGAAGTTTTTGAAGTTTGGAAATTTCGGAACTTTTGAAGCGTCTACAAATGTGGAAGTTCTG
>JAPYZK010004385.1:0-13498 GCA_030522785.1 Platygaster equestris
TAAATAAATAAAACTAAAAATAATGAATAACTCAATTAATGAAACAATGAATAAGTGTAAGTCAAAAAAATACTCACCGATGAACTTTGTCCTTGCCGACAACACCGTTGTGCCTCAACTGCCAAACCTGCTCTTCTTTCCCTTCCCGTTCGACCTCGTCCAAAAGCCGTTCCACGCTTTTCGGTCTTTTCGGGACCTCGTAATCGCTGCCACTTTTCGTCCCGTTCGACTGACAAGAAAACGTGTCCGAATGACTGTTGCTCGACGACTCGTTCATAATATTGACGAAAAACGTCTGACTGTTAACGACCACGCCGTTATTAGCCTCGTTCGTCTCATGGACGGTCGCGGATTTTTCCGGCTTCCGGTGACGGTTGCACTGGAGGCTGTTCGTGTGGCACTTTTCGTTAATCTGGTACTTTTTCGCGTTCCCGCGGTAGGTTGACCTGTCGAGGGTCGACGTGTGCAAGTTTTTATGAGGCTCGAGAGTGAAAATTCCGCTCGTGGGACCGGCGGTTTTCGACAAGGGACGCGAAGGCGCGAGGGTTTGGCGCACCGGGAGGCGGTGGCTCCTTGGTTCCAGGCGAATTTTCTCGTTGTCGATGTACAAGGTGTCTGCAAATTTTCGAAAGGAAAATTTAATTATTTTTTAACTCCACACAATACCCCACAGAACCTTCAAAAACTACACAGAACCCCACAAAACCCTCCCCCCTTTATTCCTAACCAGTTGCGGATCCAGGGGGGCTATGGGGGCTATAGTCTCCCCCAAAACTCCAAAAAATCTAAATTTCTCAGACAACCAGGAGTGTATTTCAATCAAAAATGGAATTTTTCGGATTTTGAATTCTCGAAGTTGGCGATCTTCAATTATAAATATTTTAGATTGTATTGTTTCAGTATAGTGAAATATGTATTGGTCATTCCATATCATATTTACAACTGGAAAATAAAATTGCCCCAAATATTTTTTTTTACGTATCGGACGCACAATAAATTGACCCGTATTTTTTTATTTTAACATGATATGCAAAATTTGTGAGTTACGAATATTTAAACATTTGAAGTGTGAAAAATAGGATTTTTTTTGTAATTGTCTAGTTCGTAAACGAATCTATAGAAAGTCACGAAATTTTTCGAGGAAGTTCGTGATGAGTTAAACTTTCCATATCTACTCATATTATACTAATGAATAATCGTTATTCGCTTTTTTAAAAATTTAGTCGAGCAACCAAAAAGCTCCCCTCCAGGACTGAATCCTAGATCCGCCACTGTAATCCTGACCCACTCACCTTCGTCATTCAAAGACACCCCGATCTTGGCGCTCCTCGGCAAGGTCAAGCTCTGCTCGAGACCCTTGGCAGGCCTGTACCCCGGCAGGTGTTCCCCGGGTGGAAATTCCGGGAACATGGCGGCGAGCAACGACGTGATCGAGGAAGATTGCCGTTGCTCCGAGGGATCTGGGGTCAGGATCTGGGTGGACTTGGCCCTTGGCAGGGAAAAGGAGCCGAGGAACGAATTTTGGGGGGAATGCTTTTGCGTGGAGGGGTATAGGGAGGAAACGGAGGGGGCGGCCAATTTGTGGCGCGTTTTGGCGGGGGCGGAAGTGGGCCTGTGCCAGGAGAAGAGCTGGGTGGAGGCCGAGCGCGCTAGGGATCTCGGGGAGCTTCGGGGCCTCAAGGGTGCCACGATTTCCGGTCCCAGTTGGTCCAAGGACTTGCTGTGACGGGCCGGAAGTAACGCGGGGCTCAGCAGGAAACGCGTCGTTTCCGTGTTGTTACCTTCGCTACGCGGAGACCACGCGTCCCGGCAGCCGCACTCGTCAAGGTTGGCGACTGGGGGCATTTGTTAGATTTTGCAACGCATGTTATATCTGTTTCATCATAATCTCTCGATTCGGCACGGTCCGCCGGAGCGAGAACTCGAGTACGAAACCGCTTACAGAAAGTCATGAAATTCGAGTTTCGCGACTTTTTCGACGAGAATGAAATCCAAAAATTGACGAAATAAAAATATTACATAACTTTTGAATGACTGGAATAACAAATTCTGAAAATATAATTTTCAGTAAAGCAAAAGCAAAAACACCATCATTCCCTCGCGGAGGGTCGGTTACCGCGCGAGATGACTATCGAGATGACGATAGCCAATCATAGCCGCACAATAGCAGCATGATAGACGCCGTTCAAAAACGTTGGGAAATCATAAATTTAATGGAATTCTATACGGAAATGTAGAAATTCGTTTGTAGATGCATGAATTAGTCGATAATAATGGACAGCATGCGTGAATAAACTCAAAAACTCGAGTTTTTTCAAAAAGTAATAATTTTTGACATTCCAGAGCTTTCGGAGTTGTAGAAAATTCTGAACATTCTCAGTTTTTTTCGGAATTCAAAAATTCTGAGAAATTTTAAAATTTCAGTGAATTTGAACTTCCAAAATTTTCAGTACATTTTTTCAACTTTGAGGATTTTCTGAATCCAAACATTCCGAGAGATTTTGGAATTTTGAGATTTTTGATCTTTCAAAATTAATTAAATTAAATTTCAAAATTTTCTGGATTTTCCAAAATTTCCAACATTTCATAAAATTTACGATTTCCCAACGTTTTTTAACGGCGGCTATCATGCTGCTATTGTGCGGCTATCCTTGGCTATCGTCATCTCGATAGCTGCGCGGTAATCGACCCTCCGCGGGAGTTGAGCAAATCCTGATGTAAAATCGTAATGTTTGTAATTTCGTTATCAGAAGCGTTAGTAGAAACAACAATGTTCACTGAGTTGTTAATTGAACGAGTCGCAAAGCAAAATTAGAAGAAATATGTTTGAGTCAATTTTAATTGACGAAACTCACCACTGTTTCGATGTCGACGGTGAATGTCCGCGTATTGGTCCTCGAAAATGAGCGGTAGAGTGTGAAAGTCGCCGTCGAGTTCCGGGCACTGCACTGGCAACGGAGGTAGGGAAGACAGGTATCGCGACCTGCGAGTCGTCTCGCTCACGGCCTGGTACGACTGGTAATTCGCGCCGTAACAGCCTGCCGCTGAACTCCGCGGATTCGCCAATACGAAAAATCCTTCGGCAAATCTTTTAACCTTTAATGAAATCAATTAAATAATTCAAGAATAGTACATTTATCAACTGGAGTAATAACAAGCTTTATAAGTTTTAGGTACCTTTGTATCTCTCAACTTTATGATTTAATAAATGCGTTAATTAAATTGAACTACATTGACGTAAATTTAATTCTATAAACTTGAATAAATTAAAATTTTTGAATTTTTAATAATAAAATTATTATTAAAAATGAAGTTTTCAGACCGTAACTTTAATATAATAACTGAAAAATTCAAAAATACGAAATTTTCGACATTACGAAATTTGGAATTTGTGAGTCCTTAATCTTTAGATATAAAATTTTGATTTAATCAGTCGAATCAATCGTTACCCTGAGTTGATGGTGCATTCTGGCCAAATGATTGTGAATCGCTTCTCGCCCTGTAAATGCCTCGAGAAAGTGCTGCCAAAGCAATATATTCTGCGCACAAACTTGCGCCACATCCGCATCTTCTGTATTAATCATCTGGAATCCCAAAAACAATTTATTAATAAAAAACATTTTTTCGTGTCATTCGAAACATTTTGTTATCTTCAAATACAAATAATCTTGAAACTTAAACTTAAAAAAAAGTCAAATGTTTAAAAAGTGACGAACATGAATTTCCAAAGAACGTCTAAAAATGTTCTTTTCGTTTCAGATTATCCAAAAAATGGCTCTGTGGATTAAGTATTTTCTATGGTTGTCGACAATTTTTGCAACAACTTTCGCTGCCAAAATAATTTCCTGCCAACTTTCTCCTTGCCCACTTGGATACTGTTGCGCGCACAGAGGTATTCTTGTATTCATAAAAACCTTATTACTTATTTTTTGCAAAACACGCGTATCCGTCCCCCCGGATCCCGGAATGGGGCACGAATAACGCGAGGCATCTGGCAATCCATATAATTATGCAGATTCAAACTGCGCGCACTTTCTTCGTGATGCACACGCATTTTCTAGCAGAAAACCTGAAAGCCATGCAACTTCAGTCTGCAGGCACTCAGCAGGTCAGCACTTCAGTCAGGCATCTTAGCACATTCAAACTGCGCGCACTTTTTTCAGGATGCTCGCGCATTTCCTAGAATATCACATCAGCCAACTACAGGCTAGCATGTGTTTTCTTAGAATGGAATAATGTGCAAATTACCTAAAATTAACATTTTCTAGTATCATACTATGACATTTGTTGTTAATTTTGGTAGTGAACTCAACAATTCTTACGGGTCTTTTTTGTACAAAGTACCCGTAAGAGGTACCGTAAGTTACGAGTTCGAAAGAGCGACAGGGCAGCGCATTGAGGACGTCCATTTACGACCGGCGATTTGTTATTGTACCTATGATCGTTACTTAAGTCCTACACTTGTTCCTCAAGTCCTACTTTTGTTCCTCAAGTCCGCTGAAAACAGGGACAATATGGCTTCTTTTATCTCACGCGCATGCGCGTTGTCGACTCGCGATTTTTGACATTTATAGGTTCGTGGTGCACCGTGTCGTGAATGGATGTCCTTAATGCGCTCTTTCAAGGGCTGGAAGCCCCTATTCAGTACATGTTTTGCAAAAAACGATGTTTGCACCTCGGACCCGAGGGTGCTTTTTGGGCCAAGACGATGTACGAAGCCTCTCGACCCTCGGCTACGCCTCGGGAAGAGATTTGGCTTCATACATCGTCTCGGCCCGAAAAGCCACGCCTCAAATCCTCGATATAAAAATATCTATATTTAACAAACGAATCATAAGGAAATTTTTGTTTTTCGAGTTTTGTGCTTGAAATTATACTTCTTCTAGATCATTATCCGGTTTGTTTGCCGTCGACACAAGAATGGGAACTTTGCGACTAAAAATAATTTTTGGGATTGAATCGAAAAAACGCTGGGAAAGATGAAAACCTTGGTGATTTCCTTGTGCGAATTTTGGGCGACCTCCAGGGCCCTTTGTTGCCAGGACGGCAAAAGTTGCGCGAGATCGGCCATGTCGTTGAGCAAAGATTCACGAGCAGCCATGAGCAGTCTTATAACTTCTTGGTGCACTAGTCGGGCATTTTGTATTCTCGTGGCTGACCCCACGCATCGCGTCGTCGTTTCCTGGGAACAATATTTTACCAACAAATTACAAATTTGTATTAAAAAAACTAACTTGAATATTAAAAAATAAATTACTTGAGTTGACTATGACTACAAAAATGTAAAATATTACAAATTTTACGTGTTTAATTAACCGAGCTAGAAATCTTGAAATTTAAAATCGGATACTTCAAAATTTTTGGATATTCGAAATTAGACATGTGTCCATCCGTGAGTTTTATTCTACAATATTGACATAGAAAGATTATTGAAATGTTTTTTTTTAATAATTTACATCAAATATTTACTGCGGTTTTTTATCTAAATTTTACATTTATTTATTTCTAAATTTTAAAAATCGAAATACGAATTTTCAAGTATACGCACGCAAAATTCTGATACCCACATTTAACTTCAAAATCGCCTCGTTTCAAACATTTCGAATTTGGATGTTTACACTTCAAAATTAAAATGTTTTATAAACATATTTGAAAGTTTAAAATGAAATTCATCAATTTTCGAATCTCCAAATTTAAATGAAAAATTGCATTACATTCTTCAAACTGATGTTTCACAAATTTAATAAATCGTCATCGAAATATTCCACAATGCTCAGATATTAAAATTCTCCAAATTCAACAGTTTAAATTCCAAAATTCCTTAGTTTTCAAATCGCCCAATTCTGAAAATTGAATCCTCTCGTTTCTAAAAATTCCACAACTACTTCGAATTTACATAATTTCATATCTCTGGACTCAATTTCTCTACAGTTTTAAAACCAATAAAACTGTCCGTTTTCCTATTTCGAACTTTTCGAAAAATTTTTTCGTAACTCACAAAATTGGCACACGTCGCGTTGCCATCAATTTGCGCCAATTGTTTGGATTGTAATCTAGGCTTTCCTCCTCTGGGAGCGCTGAAGTGAAAAAATTTTGCAATTAATGACAAAATCTTCCCGAAATCATACCAAATAACAGAAATTGAGATTAAAATTCCACTTACCAACTTTGTACATAATGAAGGATACTTTTTCTGAAACAAAAAAAAAATCGAACCTTTAATATAGTAACAGAATTCTCTTGTATATTATACACAATATAAGAGATTCAAGAACTCTATAAGATTCTAAAAAAACTTATAAAATTTTACAAATTTATCGAATAATAATGATAATTAAAAATTTCATCAATTTCCCCAATTCGGTAATTAAATATGGAAAAATTCTGCAAAAAATTACTTTATGCTCGGTTGATGAAGGGCAACCAGGCAAACGTGGATGGTAACGGATGTGGCGGCCAGATGGAAGTAATCGAATAAAACTGGCAAATGGTAATGCAATCCTTTGGTGGGGACGACATTCAATTGCAGGGTTCTGAAAAAAATTACGAGAAGTTGAAAAACGCATACCCAATAAGTAAACTTTTTACGTTTTGTAAATTTATACCTAGTGGACACACAGGCCATGTTTCCGGGTTGGGTGAGCTCGCTGAACCACAATTCGATGCCAAGACTGAAATGGGCCCGCGAGAGTTCTTCCTCGATCTTATGACTGTGCACCAAAACGTGGGCACGAAACAAGATCGACGTCCCGAGCGTCACCTCCTCATTCCTGTACAGGATTTGGAACCTTTTGCTCGCCCCGGGAGCTTCCAGTGAATCTGACGTAATTTTTTCAAATTTCACTTATCAAGTTGACGACTTGGTGCCAAAAAAGGAAAACTTTCATGAATTAATGATTGATCATTAAATTATTATAAAATTAAAAATAAAGTGGTATGAATAAATGAATTATTTATACAAATTTTATAAAGAAGCAAAAATTTATCAAGAATTTGCAAATTTCAGAGACATTTAATAAAAATTAAAAAAAAAAATTTTCAACCAAATTTTATGCTGTTTATAATTACGATCATTTTCACATGATTGCATCGTCGATTATTTAAAATTTCAATTACATCAGATCAAATTATAACAATTTGATGCAATAATTAAAAATGATGATAATATTTGATCAACACTCACTTCGTTGCAGCTGGCTAACTTCCACTTTGATCGGCAATTTCGGCGATATTCTGAGGGCTGTTCTAATCTGATAATTTCTGAAAAAATATAACAATAATTCTCTATTACAATTTTGAAAGTTAGATCAATTTTCCTCAATTTCAAATAGCTTTTTTTCGCAGCACCGCAAAAATTGTATGTTAGTTTTTTCACATTCTTTTAGTCAACTTAAAAAATTTTCAAAAAACTACGTAGACTTGCTTCAATAGTCGAAAAAATTTTGTAAATGCACAAATTTTTCTATACCATGAAAAATCTTCGTAAGTAAAAAAAAAAAAACACACATTCATCGAAGTATAAAATATGGAAAATGTAATACATAAATAACCAAATATAAAATATCAATTTAAATTTCACAAAGTAAGGGGACGGGGGTAGGTGTTAATTCACTGAAAACATTTATTAAACAAATCCCCTAGTTTCGACTGCACTGTGCACTTGGAAATGAAAATAAAAAACAATATCAAATGAAAAAATTTACAAAAAGAAATAATACTTCGAAATTATTTTTTCTAATAGACTATATGAACAATAAAAAAAGTACATCTACAAAAAATAAGTTTTTGGGCAAATTCATGTATCATATTTTTTTTGCGAATTTATATTATTTCACAGTTATTTTTTTACATTCTTTATTTTGAATTTATATTAGAAATAATAATTCAATTTGCGGACTTTGGTTATTTTCGAATTTCACAAAGAAAAGTTATTTCGGGCGGCTGACCATTTTATTGGAAGCTCGTTTTCATTTTTGAAACAAGGTCCTTCGTTTCGCTCTAATAATACCGAGAGCTGCTAAAAATATTGCACCGCAAATCTAAAATCGCGCGATCGCAGTTGTCTAATCGAAGCTGTCGAGTGATTAGCAAAAATGAGATAATTGATTGATATTTCAATTACTGATTTTCTTCCCGGATTGTACAAAATTTCATAACCAAATTGCAATAACGCTTTACTGCAAAAGCGTAACATTTTCGATTCAAATGTTTGATTATTCTAAAATTCGAACCCAGAACTTCGTATTGTTCAAGTTCCCGAATTCCAAACTCAATTTTTTGAATTTTTCTTTAATAGTAACAAAACTTCCAATTTAAATTTCCAGGCTCATAGAAGCCCATATTGTACCACTAGCAGCGTAATAAACTATTTCTCACCCTCGTTGAAAAAGATCGACATTGTAGAATTTGTAGAGTTCGATGGAGAACTCGAGAGTGGCCTGTAAGTCACTCATTTCTCCGTGCGAAGGACGAGCCTTTTTTTCGCCTCGAGCACGCCTTACAGCAGCCCTCGATACCCAAAATCACGTTTTTCCCTTTTCCCACGAGTGGCATTATGCCGCCGATTTCTCAGCGCCGATGTAAGAAAAACCGCCATCTTTCCATCCTCCGCGATTCTTCACCCTCATCTTCCTAAAAATCTAACATCCCCAGGAATTTGTGGCAAATTTTTCAAAGGTTTGATATTGGAACGTAGTGATATATCAGTATTTCAGAAGATATATTCAACGATTTTTCAAATTTTTTTTTCGTCAAATTACGAAACTTGAAAAGGCGGGAAATTACGAATTCAAAACTGACCAATCGAAACACATGCACAAAAAATAACTCATTACAATCGAATAATCCGAAAATTCAATCTCTTGAAACGCTTGATCGGCGAAGAATAATTTTTTTTATTATAAACAAATTTAAACAATACAGAACGACAAATCATTCATAATATTGCATTCAAAAGTTCGAGTTGTAACAAAAAGAAAACAAAAAAAATAAGCAGAAAACGAACAGAAATATGAATTGAAACACCCGGGAAACCTTAAAATCACTAACTCTATTCCAGTACAATTTTTCTTCGTCCTTGACGAAAAAACTACCCCTATCCGCAAGTTCATAATTTAATAAGTTTCGCAAATCTCGACAAGAAATATTCATCATCACTTCCAAGGCCGAATTTATCTTCCAATTCGCCCCCAAAATTACAAAAATCCATGCCAAAACCGTAAAATCGCATTAAATTTAACGCTTTTAAAAACCGACCTCATCTCGCATAATTTCACGCGAAGTCTGAGTGACGTCACGCGTAAACAAAAGTCGCAGCCCCCAGAAAACGACCTTCCATCCCAGCTAAATTTTTAATGAAAAATTAACTTGCAGTTTTCCGAAAATTAAGGATTTTCTCAAGGGACAAAACTGACCTTTCGGCAACACCCAGTTCTCCCGTTTTTCTAACCTTTCGAGTTTCTGCATCCTTTCGGCGCTTCACATTTTACTTTCCGAAGAGCGACTTTTTTTCGGAGAACGCACGAATAAATGTTTTATCTAATTTTCACACGCGAAAATAAAGTCGTGAAAGGTAAAGGGTGAATTTATCGAATGTCGACGTTCCGCGAATGCCAATTTCCTGTCATCTGGAATAAATCTCGATATGTACTTCTATCGTTCCACCCCCCGGTGTCTCGATTTGGGGGCGGAAAATCATATTTCCATTTGGCGGTTATCCGCCGTTTTATTTAGTACAGTTTGCATGAACGAGACGATGAGATCCGATGTGTTGCGTTGTATCGAACTTATAAGAAATGTACTAACAATATGGTGGTTTGTTTGTGTTGACGAAAAGGATGTTATGATGAAAAAATATTCCCAGAATTTAATTTTTTTTTAACATTTGTATGTTTTTGTATGGGAATCACTTTTTTGTTCAGATTACTTACCTGCTTACCTTCTCAATTTTTTAAGAGCGCAGTAGGATATTTCTGCTCACAAAATTTTTTAGCAACAAAGCTTACTCAATAGTTCGAAATAAAATTGTACCAAATTAGTCAACTTGTTTTTGTAATTTTAGATTAACAATTTATTATATTCTTAGGAATTTCTGAAAACTGTAGAATTATTGATATCTATAAATTAATTCTGAAAATCCCCAAGAATCCTTTTAAATACCCTGACAAAGAGGATGCAACTTTCAAAGGTTGCAGTTGGGTTGCAGATTTTTAAAGATAAAAATAGGTTTTCTCAGCAATTATATGTGAAAAAAATGCAATATCGGTTTTTTATTATTTTAAGTTAAATCTGAAAAAAAATATATATATAGAATTCCGCCTCTAATTTCATTTTTGATAATTAATTGCCGATATTGATTGTATGTCACAATTTGCTTATTAAAAATGTTGATACATCATTAAATAGGTAAAAATTATTATTTATTGTATCTTATTATTAATAAGTAACATTTTTTATATGGTTTGTTTACATTTTCGATACTTAATAAATTGTCAACAAAAGTGACAATTACGTGGAGAAAATACGATTTTTGACCTTTTGAGCCATGGAAAAAATCACATTTTCTCCACGGCGTTGGGAAAAAGAATTTTACTCACTTTTAGAGTTTTCAGTAAAAATTCTCTTGACTGACAAAAACGTCCACTAAAATGCTCCAAATTTCCAAAAACTACCGCAAATCTCCACTATCAACCCCTTCAAAGGTAACCTACTCCTATCAATAAAAAATCCCAAACTTCTCCATTGTAACATTTTATTTTCTTCAAAGCAGACACTATTACTCAACCCAACTCATGGCAGGTCAGTCTCAACTCCCCCAATTCTCTCTCAAACTGCACAGATCAAAATGAAACCTCCATTTTTTCACAAAATCGAAAATTCAATCTCTAAAAAAAATAAAAATAAAAATAAAAACCCTACCAAAATCAATCCAAATTCTCCCTCCTTCGAGTACATCAACGATAAAAACACGAAAAACTGAGTGTACGGTAAAAATCATTCTCCCTCCCATAACTCATTATATACACGTACTCGATCGAACCAAAAAATTCACTTCTCTGCCTCAGTTTCCTTATTTTCCCCACTTTTGTCCTTATTAACCTCATCATTCTTGGCGCCCTTGAGCTTATCAGAGTTGCGGAAACGATCGTAACGCGTATCGTCGTCTTCATCACTCGATCTGTTACCCGTTTCGACCTCGCGCATCATGTCATCAATATCCTTGTCCACGTCCCCCAAATTTTCTCCGTTGTCCACAGGGAATTCTTCCTCGTCTTCCTCATTTGCCGCCTTCTTGCCCTCATCGGCGGATTTCGCCTTTTCCTCTATTTTCTCTTTTTCCTTGTTCGCTGCGTTCTCTACCACAGAATTTTTTTCCTGGGACATGGAAACATCTTCTTTGTCGGCGCTGGGTATTATGTCGCCATTGTTGGAAGCATTTTTCGTCTCAGTGTTGGCGCTGGAAGTCGAATTGGTGGATTCTAGGTGTATGCGCTCAGCTTCGCGCCGCAGGCGTTTGTCGTCGTTCTCGCGAACGTATCTGCAAATTTATCAACATTTATTTACTGATCCAGAATTTTTTTCAAGAGAGGGAGAGAAATGATGGAACAACGTTCAATAATAATATACTTGTTAATGAAAATTCCGATTTCTCGAAAAACAAGAAAAAAAATACTCACTTTCGCAAGTGACTTCGAGTGGAACAATGAAGAGAAATGGCTCTTTCTAAATTTTCGTTGATGGGTAAATAGCACTTGCAAAGGTCACAAAAATGGGCTTCGACGCGCTTTATATATTCTGCCCCGACTTTGATGATTGCCTTGTTTTTCACCTTTCTTTCCGAGTCCACTTTGAGCGACTCATTTTCGGCGCCGTCTTTTTTCTTTCTCTCGCTTTTTTCTTCGCCCTCGTCGATATCTTCTGAAACTGTTGGAACTGTGCTTTTATTATTATGAAACTAAACATGTATGAACTGTTTCTTTTTTTTCATGTATATCTTTCAATTCCAATTTCATCCCGATTTATAGAATTATTTACGCTCTGACTTGGTGAAAACTAAAAATATAGAAAAAATTTCTTTGGAAACAATTTTTTTTGCAACACTACGATAGAATGTGGGTAATCAATCAATTACCTTCTTCGTCACCAACGGAATCGAGCGTCATGAAATTTTCAAGATTGACATCTTTGTCGTCATCGGGACTGCTGGATTCTTCTTCTTCTTCCTCCTCCTCTTCCTCTTCTTCATCCCCTTCTTCCTGTCTCGACCTTCTTCTTTCTTCCAAAATGCTTTTGCGCTGCAAAATTATATAATTATAGTAAGAGTTCGGAATCTGCAAATTTGAATTTTTTCAACAATCAAAACCAAAGTCAACATTGAAACTTTTCAAATCTAAATTTACAAATCAATACTTTCGAAATCTTCACAATATATATTTCAATTCCAATTAAAATTCCCATAACTGTGAAAATTCGTGGAAATGTCTCGATTTTTCTCAAATGCAAGAAATTCGCCAAATTTCTCGCCAACTTTTCTACAGCCTAAAAAAAGTTCCTCCCTACAAAATCGTCGAAAAACTACCTTTATATGATCCAAAGAGCAAATGTGTGCCTCGTACAGCATCGGCGACCTGAATTGAATGTGACAGACGCGGCAGTAGGGCCCCAAGAAGCGCTTGATTTGGCGATGGGCTTCTGACAATTGGTGCACGGCTTTGAGCGAGCGGTAATTGAGCTTGCAAATAGGACAGAATATTGTGCGGGGCGGCAAAGTGCCGCGGGACGCGTCCCGGACCTCGATGCGTTTTTGATCGGAGCGTTGTTGGACGCGAATTTGGGCGAGCTCGCCCTTGCGCTTGGCGGCGACGCGACGCATGGCGGCGCTGTGACGACCCGAGTACAAGTGAAGCGAATATTCCTTGAACGTCAAGCTGCGATGGCCACAATGGGGACAAGTCAATTTTATAAATTTTCTACCGTCCCTCCGACTCGGCAAATCCTCGGAGCCGCTTCTCTCGGCCTCTTCTTTTTCCTCCTCGCCGCGCTCGTCTTGCAGCTCCTCTTTTTCTTCGACCTGAGATTAATGAAAATTTCAAAGATTTTATACAAACTTATATTTTTTTAAACGTTCAACTACTTTATAATATTACGTTATGTAACATGTGCACAAAATAGGTTATTCTGTGAGTGTAAAGTTTGGAACATGAGCCGGAGTTAAGAGTGTGTTAGCCGAAATCGAGTGTTTCAAACTTTACACTCACGGGCTAACCTACCTTACGCACAATGCTTTTTTTACAAATGCACAAAGATGGCGCTTTTGAGTGCACGAAAACTTGAATTCAGAATTCTTAAAAATTTTGTTATTTTTGAAAATTTCATAATTTTTTCGAAATTTCGATAATTTTGGAAATTTTGAGAACTTTGGAAATTTTGGGAAATTTTTAAAACTGGAAATTTTCGATAATTTCGATAATTTTAGAAGTTTTCAGAATTGAAAGTTTTA
>JAPYZK010004386.1:0-10508 GCA_030522785.1 Platygaster equestris
CGATCAGCCAATAGCAGCGCTAGAAAGGGAGCAGAAAAGGTGGTGGGGTTCATTTCTCGGAAGCACTATAATCAACCGTGACTGTCCCCCATCACTGCTGAGTGGTTGGACGATACTGGACGACACTGCGGACTGCTGCGGACACTGGGATAACCAAAGTGAGCTAAAGCTGGCTAGAGCTATAAGTTCAAGAAGACGACACTGGGATAAACAAAAACAAACTCTAAAATGTAATGAATATGAATTTAAATTAATAAGGTTTACTACGGTTATAAAATTATAAAATACAATCAACAATTATAAGGTCATGAAGATTCGTAAACTTTTACAACCCGAAAGAAAAACGCCATAATCATTGTATTTTTGTGTTACTTTACGGACTTTATCGAAGAATCACCTTGATATTGAAAAGCAGGTAATTGTCAACTGCATTTTAAATGAAATATTACCATGAAAAAAATTTTCATTAACAGTTTCAGAGTAGAAAATAACCTGCTGCAGGTGCAAATTTAATTTATATGCATTTGTAATCTTGCGCTATCGTTCGTTTTTTTGTATTTTCTGCAATATTTCAGATTTAGAACATTGTTTATATTGTTAACTTCGAATTTGAGAATTCTTGTCATTTGTTTTTGATTATTGCTTTTATTTCATTAAATTCCACAATCTTCATAGAGGTTTTGGAATTTATGAAACTTTTATATGAAAATTTTTATTACTATTTTCACAATTTTTATGAAAATTTGTCATGAAAAATATTTTATAATTTTATAACTTTTTTTTATATTCCATAAAATTCATAAAAACTTGATAATTTCAGAACATCCAAATACCCACAAATTCTGAAACTTGATCATTTTCCCTTAATCTCTAATTACTAATTAACACAATGTTGATAGAAAATTACCACGATGTGCGTCCCACTCGTGTACCACTTCCTAATCGAAGGCAACATCGAAGTCCTGAAAAACTTCCAAGTAGACTCCACGACCCACTCAGGCGCGACAGCCCTGCACTACGCAGCGGCCCAAGGAAATCCCGAAATCCTTATCGAGTTGATTAAACGCGGCGCCAACATCAACGCCAAAATGACCGGCGGCTACACTCCCCTCCACGTCGCGATCATGAAGCGCCGCGAATCCACTTACTCCATCCTCCTCAACCACAACGCGAATATCAACGCCCTCGACGACCTGCGTCGCACCCCTCTCCACCTTGCCTCATTCGAAGGCTCAGTAAAGGAAATTTACAATCTACTCCTGAATGCCGCCGACCCAACAATAACTGACCAATGGGGCTGGACCCCTCAAAATCTCTTTGAAAACTGGACACTCGGCGACGACATCAACGACCTCATTTTCGAGCACTACCAAGCAGCCAGAGATAGCTTCCAAGACATTTTCTACGCGGACTTCGAGCCTCCCGACGACGACTCAGATTCCGGCTCCCTGGTCGATGAAAGTTTCTTCTACGACTACGTCAACAAAAGCGACAGTAAACACCCGAACATCAGCATTTTCCAACGCTACCACAGATTGTTGGAAAACCGGGAAAAGATTTCCCAATTGCCCGTCAAGGACCTGATAGCGAAGAAAGGTGCCAAGAATACCCCTGCTGATTCGACCTTGATTGACGAAATGCTGGCGATGAAGACGACGGCGATTGGGACAATGATCTCGGTGACCTTGTACGATATTTTCGTCCAGGAGCCCGAGAAAATCGCCAAGTTCTTGGTGGACACGAAGATAGATTTGAAAAACTTGGCGCAACAGTTCGGAAAGAACGGCTATTTTTCGATGTTGAGGAAAAAGGTGTTCGACATCGAAACCATCAACTATAGGAGCTGGGCTGGGTACGAGATCAACAAACACGCGAAACTGCCGGTGCAGGTGGTTTTCAAAATCATGAAACTCCTGGGGAGAGTCAGTTTGGAGAATATATTGAAAGCGTCGAATGTTATGGTCGATGACGATGACTATGAGGATTACGAGTACGGGAAAAAAGAGAAGAAATTGAGTGTGTTCACACTCACGGGTATACAGTCGTATATGGCCTCGATGTCCATGGGGTCTACTTTACCAGTGGGAATGATCACTTTGAACAGTTATGGTGCTGAATTGGTTGATGAATATAATGATGATGATGATGATGAGGATAGTTATATTGGTGGACTTACGGATGTTAAAGCTAATTTGGCTCAAATGAAAACGATGCTGGCTGGGTTGAAAACTTCGGTCAAGTATACCAGTTTGATGCCGCCGCCTACTGTGCTTCCGATTGAGCCTCAGAACAAGCCTGGACCTCCAAATGAAGAGCCTCAACCGTCGACTTCGAAGGTGAAGGATGAAGAAACTAAGATGGATGAAGACTATGATGAGAATTATTTCCTGTATGACGATGACGATGATTTTGATGAGTTGTATGAGGAAAATGATGAAGATGAGGAGATGGAGACTTGAGTTGAGGGAGATATTAAAAACGTTCAAACAAGATATTTTTTAATTGAAAACATTTCTTTATCACTGGGTTGTTGGTACAAAGAGAAATCCATGTTTTTCGATATTCCCAGTCAGTATTATTATTAACTGGCAATGAAAATAGTTCATGTGAGGAAAAAAAAGCAAAGATATTTTTTGATGTTTTGTTTGTTATGGAGGAAATGGAACATTTTTATTAACATTTTCTGAAAGACTGAAAAAAAATTTTTTAGTGGATATACGGACCTGCAAATAGAGAAAATTAGTTTACGAGTATGTGAGATGTTTTCAGATTTTTGATGGGCCATTTGCTTTTTATATACACATTATTTTGAAAAATGACTCGATTTTTATCAAATTTTTTGAGGATTATTTGCATTATTTGATCATTTTTATTTTATTTTTTTTGCATTCATTTTTTATGTACTTCTTAATTTCTTCGGAAATTTTCTAATTTTGAAGTTTTATAGATTTATGAATTTCTGGAGTGATTTTGTGATTTAGAAGAATTCAATGAAAAAAGTTTGTTTCACTTGAAAAAATTTTTATTCCCACAATTACCAAGTTTCAATTTGATACCTCCCGCAAATTTCCAAATTATCAACAAACTTTTTCGCCTCTCCATTACTCAATTTTCCGAAAAATTCAACGATATCAACAAACTCGTCTTTTACACATTTTGGCATGTTTTTAGAATTTCCGGCCAAATAAATACTACCTCCTTTTTCCAAAAAATCCCAGCATAATTGTTTTTTCCTTTGAATGACATGCTGAACGTATCTGTAATGGAAAATTCATTAAAAATAGAATTAATAACAAATTTCAAATAATTATTTGTAATTATAATACAAGAAACATTAATTTCATTACTCCTTGTCAGTCTGGTCCCTCGAAAAAGCGCAAAATAGTTGCAATCCAAATGTGTTCCCGAGCATTTCCAGATCCTCTTGGCAATGAAAATCTTTGGCTTTTTTTCGACACCCAAAAAACAAAACGCAATTTTCCAAATTTTCCGCAGCTGCTGCTTTTTCGAAAAGCAATGATCTGAATGGAGCCAAACCTGTTCCAGGACCAATCAAAATCATGGGTTTTTCGAGGTTGAATTTGAAAGTGCCTTTTTGGAGACGAAACGAAATTTCGCTGCTTGGTTCCAAATTTGCGAGCCAGTTTGAACAAAGTCCTAAACGAGGTTCGACCAATTTTGTTTTGTACCTGAAAATTAAGATTCATTATCATTTTTTCATCAATCACTTTTCTACACAAAATTTGCATGAATTTATATTATAAATTTTGGAATTTCGAAGTTGTATAGATTTATGAAGTGTTTGGAGTTTAAAGAACTTTTTCGAATTTTCGAAACTTTACCAATTAATCCGAGTTTTTTTCGTTGTGACAAATTTTTGAGTTGGAAACCCACTTGAGTCCCATAAATTTTCAAACAACAAAAAATCACATACTTCACAATTGCAACCAAAATGTGGACTTCATTCGGCGAATATTTGCAACTCGAACAAATACTGAAAGCTCTTTGTTTGATAGGACACATGACCTCGAACAACAATTTCTCCGTCAAATTTTTCGTCGTGTTCGGAAAATCGGCGAGAACCTCCAAAATCGTCCTTCTCGGTCTATTCACGTAATTATACAAATCCTCCAACCCCCCAGGTCCCGATAATTCCGCAAGTTTTGTTTTTTCCAACTCATGATCGCTTATCATCGACAAGTTTCTCACGACCGTTCTCGTCGGAATACAACTGAGATCCCAGAATTGTTCAGCCAAATCATGTATCGACAACTCCTGATTCAAAACATTTGGAATTTTCACATCTTTTTCGCAAACTTTAACAACAGTTTTCGGATCTACGCAAGCTCCGCATTCTCGGAGAACACCAAAAAATTTGGCGATATTTTCGCTTGAATTTTTGGGCCTTATATACAAAATATCTCCGGGGGCATAATCCAATTTTTTCGTCCTGAATTTTACAAGTCGCACGTCCTGGAAATGGTCCTCCGAAGTCGTTCTTGAATTCTCGATAACTTTTCCAACAATCATATTACTTTCCATGTTCTTGTAGATGTCATTTTTCGGAACTTCGTTGACCATGTTGTCGAGAATTTGGACTTGGTATTTTTCTATAATTTCGTCAGTGGAAGAAATACTTTTGAGTTCGAATTTGAAAGTTTCGGAGAATTTTTGGAAAAATGCACGGACGAAGGGTTCGATGACGGAATCGATTCCCAGGTCATCCTGATCGTCAGCAAGGCCGATTTTGAGAAATTCTAGGGCGCCAAGTTGCAAAAGTCGTTTTTGCAGTTTTCGAGCAGCGAAGTTGAATTTTTTATATGAACTGTCGCCCAATCCGAGAATCGCAAATTTCAGGCAGTTCAGAGAATTTGAAGGGAGGTTTTTTTGGAGAAGGAATTTCCAAAATTTTTGCATGTTAGTTGGAACATCGCCTTGGCCTGTGGTAGAGACGACGAAAACCACGACGTTTTCCCAGGGCAGTTTTTCGATGTCGTATTCGTCGAAGGGTAGAACGTTGCATTTTATGTCGTTTCTGAAAAATTTTGATCGTAATTAATGAAATTATGCAACATAATTGGTTTTTTTCAACATCGAGGCATTTTGCTGGAATATTTATACAAAATCGTTAGACAACATCTCAAGCTTTGAACATTTTTTGAAAATGTCTAAAAATTGCAAAAAACCATATTGATAATGGATATACGAACATAATTTATGAACAAGAAATATCAACAAAAATAACAATAAATCGAAAACTCACTTTTTAGCAGTTTTCCAAATATTTTCTGCAGTGCCTTGTGCAGTGCCAGTCTCACTCCCGTACAAAACGACCAAATTCGAGTGCGAATTCATAATTTTATGTTTTTATTTGATTTTGTTTTTGAAAAACATTCACTAGTGACAATTTATGAATCAGCTATTCAAATATGCATCAGCTGATTCACATTTCGCGCGCGTGAGTCAGATGGAATATCACTGACTCAATACTCCAGTCAAAAAAAAAATCTGCGAATTTCTCCGATTCAGATTGCTTACAATTCCGCCATTTTTTCAAGAACAATTTGAATATATATCGATGCAACAAATCAAAATATCGATTTTTATCTCTATGTGATTCATTGACTCAAAGAAACTCACACTTGTCGACCATTATTTCAGTACAGTTTTTGCAGGCGAGAAAAAGATAATCAATCTGTTGCATTCTGTCACGCCTATGTAAAACTGTATTCAACTGTACTTTAAAAATGGCCACTAGCACTTGCCGAAAATATCAATGACAAATCAAAACATCGATATATCGATTTAATTGACAACACAATGACTGACATTTGAGTTTGACAATGACAACTGAATGCCAATAACAATCAACAAGGAAAAACGAGATTTCCCAAGATTTCGCGTCTCAAAGTTCGCCAAATTGCTAATTGCCTGAAATTGTCACTGCATCACTTGTGTTGAATACATATTCGCCAGAATGAGTTCAACTACTCTGCCTGTTCCGAAGGAAAAACTCGAGACTCCGTCTCGCGGAATCAACGCAGTTCTGTTAGGACCCCCAGGAAGTGGAAAGGGAACTCAGGTCATTTACAAACGAGTATCTTTACCGTTGTTCTGCAAATTATGCAATATTTAATAACCTCTTTAGCTTATCGTTTATTTGCATTGGTTTAGTTGTTATGCAACACCATGCTAAAAAAGCGTGATTGCGCTTATTTGTGTGTAATCATCTCTAGGTCGGAAAATGTCCTTTTTTTATGGAGACCGTATTGTTTCGAAATATGAATAATTCAACATTGAAAAGTGTAGTGCTTTCTCAATTTTCAAATTCAAGTATTCCAATTTAAAAATTTTCTAAGTTAACATAAAAAAACTCACATTTTAGAGATGAAAAATCTTTCATTTCAATGTGACTGCGAAAATATGCCATGAAATTTATAAATTTCCATCATGGAATTATTAATTTATGAAATTTCTTATTTACAGGCTGCATGGCTGAAAGAACACTACTGCGTATGCCATTTGTCAACCGGGGACATGTTGAGGGAGGAAGTCAAGTCCGGATCGATTTTAGGTGGACTCATGAAAAAAACAATGGACGAGGGAAAACTCGTCGGCGACGATTTGGTCGTTGACATGATCGACAAGCATTTGGACAAGCCGGAATGCAAGCGAGGATTTCTTCTCGATGGTTTTCCAAGGAATGTCGCTCAAGCTGAAAAGGTCTCGAAATAAATGTCAAGGCTGAAAATTTAAATAGCTTTGAAGTCATTGAAAAATTCAAAATGATTCCAAAAAGTCATCCACTGCAAAATTTATAATTTCAAAGAATTCGAACAATTTTCATTGTCTGTAGCTTGATGGAATGTTGGAAAAAAGGAAAACTAAGCTGGATGCGTGCATCGAATTCGGCATTGATGACAAACTTCTTCTCAAGCGTATCACCGGGCGTTTGATCCATATCGCCAGTGGTCGATCTTACCATGAAGAGTTTGCACCTCCCAAAGTTCCCATGAAGGACGATGTGAGTTATATTCATAAAAAAAGTTTGTAAATAAAAAATTAACTTCGAATTGTCCTGATCTTCGACCAGATTTTTGTTTGTTTCTTACTAAAACTTGTGTTTTCAGATCACCGGCGAACCTTTGGTGAGACGATCGGACGACAACGTAGAAACTTTGAAAAAGCGGCTCGTGACTTATAACACTCAAACTCAGCCTCTCGTTGATTACTACGCAATCAGAGGCATCCATAATTACGTCAACGCCGCTCAGTCAGCCGAACAAGTGTTCAAAAACATCGATTCTATTTTCCTTAGGGCCATAGAAACTGCTAAAAAAACGAGTCTGTTCAGCAGGCTTTTCGGTAACTAAGAATTTTGGGATTTTTCCCATTCGAAACACGAAGTAGAGCACCTATAAAAAAGTAATATTTTCATAGTACAGTTCGTTGCGACTCGATGCGCTTGGAGTACATAGAAAATACGAATTTCGTTTTCACCATGATTATGCGAATTCGTTACTTGCTTGTATGTATTCGCTCCAAGTTTCCACCAGTCAAGTCAAATTTTGCGAAATTCATAGCATGAATAAAAAATGTTTGTGTAGTTCGACATTGTATGATTTTTGGTTTTCTATAGCTTTATTATTATTATTTTTTTTTTTTTGATCAGACTAAAAATCGAATGTTTTTTATTTCAACGAGTTTTTTTATATTTCTGGACGGGAATTTTTATCCTTGGAGCGAATTGAAAATGCGTATATTCCTCATTAGTGCAAGTAATTGTTAAGCAACATTAAGAAAGTTTAAATAGTTTGTTGGGAAATGAAGGTTCATTGATGCGCACAGTTTTTCGATTTGTACATTTTTTGTACACATGTTACTTATTGGTTTCAATCAATCTATTTTTGTATTGGTTCATCGACAGTTGACAAATAGTCATGGTATTCGAGGTACTAAATGAGATTTAAAAATTAATTTTGGACATTTGAGTGTGTATAATGTTTATTCCAGTGATTTCAAGTTATCGAGTTTCATCGTCGCATTTGTAAAGAATGTAAAATATTGCTGTTGAGAATTGTTGAAACAACATGTACAATAAAAGGTCCTACAAGCTTATCGTGTGTTCAGTTTTTTATTTTTTATTTCCAATTAATTATCATAAAATTGTTAATTAATGAATATTATTTCACAATCTTTTTCGTTGACATGAACATGAAGAAAACCACACTAAAAATAAAAAAAGCAAATATTATTTAGTCGTAAAAATCAGCTTCTAATTTTTGCTTCAATTTTCCTCGATTTTGCAAAATTTCGAAAAATACTCTTCCAAATTTTAACAACCTTGTTATAAAATCAAGAATCAACCAAATTTTTACAATTATTACGGAAAATCTTTCAAAAATAAGAATACCTCTTGTATATGAATTTATATGCTCCTGATACGAACTGTCAAAATAGAATTTTTGATTCGACCAGAGATGTATCTTGGAATTGTGGGGCCCATATCGGAAAAATTGTTTTCACATTTTACGTCAATTGCAAAACTTAATGTATTTATGATAACTTAATAGAAATAAAGACAAAATGAATGAGTTGTTTAAGAATACCTTAAAAAATGATACTTTCTGTACTCAATTTTTAACAGGAACAATCATTTCCGGAGCCGATTGAAAAATTCGATTTTCTGATGAGCGATTACGTAAAATAGTAGATCCTTGGGTAGCTAATATAGACCCATACCAGAAGCGAATTTAACCATGTTCACACATTAAAATACAGTGCAAAAAATACAAAAAATATCGGAAAAAGTAGTATACTGAGATTGAACGTATTTTTTTTTTTTTTTTAATATTCATTATACATATGAATAATTTCGGATCACTGTCACAGATGAGTTGTGGCGCCGGCGCAAGTTTGAACCTTTCGAAAATTATTTCTTTTAATAGCACGACGCTCCGAGGAGCAAAAATACTACAGAATTTCTACTCCTGCGCGAATGTCACATTCTCGTAAGATTGACGAGTGCTTCTTTAACAAGTTCGTTTGCGCCGAACCTCGGAATGAATAAACAAATAAGAGAAAGTGTAAAGCTGATGTTTTATACATTTAATTTTTTCAAAAAGTGACGGATGAAAAACGAAAAAAGGTCAAAATGCACGAAATTACCGATGATATGTCTTCGAAACAAATTCTCGGGGGTGAAAAAAATGAAAAAAATAAAATTTGTTGCTATAAAAAGTTTCGTCCTGTTATGGGCCACGTCGGACTTTTGATGGCTTTGGTGCTTTACACAGTTTTTGGTGGATTGGTAAGTTTAAAAACAGCTTTTTTCAAGTTTCATGTTTTTTTGTTTTTGTTTTTTTTTAATCCAACATAAAATTGCACTTCAATATAATTGTTTTCACGATTTATAACTTCACGAGTAAAAAGCCGGTAAGTTCGAGTTTTATCATCAATTTTATGTATTCGTTGAATTTTTGTTGTATAAATAAATTTAGAATGTTTTTTTTAGAGCTTAAATTGAACGTTTTTTTTACACAAACAACGGATTCTTTTTATAACCATCAAAAGATCGCGGAAACATCTCATTTCGAGCGCGTCTGATCTTCTGATCTTATAAACAATTTACGAAAAACACGAATTAGCCGTTTGGTCTTGTAAACATCTCATTTTCGGATCTCAATCCGTTTCCCGGATATTCAGATCTTTCGCCACATCGAGCATCCAGCGGAACGCGCGCGATTGACGCAACTCAAAAATACACTTCTTTGGCAAAGGCGGAATTTTATCATTTCAGTGGTCAATAACACTGATATGACTAATTTGGCGAGATTGGTAAAGAAAACATTCGATTTCATAATTTGTTGCCTCCAAAGTTGAAGTTCAAAAAAGTGTCAAGTCTTACGTAATCGGAGAATTAGCAGGGAAAAATATTTACGTAATTTATACATTATTTTTACTGTAAATATTTGTAATACAAGCACGTAGCCAGGGAGGGGCTGAGGGGGCTGAAGCCCCCTCCGAAATTCTGGAAAAATTGGAAAATCTACCACATTGAAAAAAAGTATATTTCGAAAAAAATAGTAAAACAATACTTATTTTCACGAGTGTCAAAGTTTTCGAGAAACTTGATAATTTTTGACATTTTCAACATTCCAAGATTTTCAACAGTTTTGGGAATTTTCAGAGTTTGGGGATTTCGAGGATTTTACAACTTTTTGGAAGTTTGAAAATTTTCAAAATTTCAACAATTTTGAAAATTTCGAAGTTCTAGAAAAGTTTTAAAAATTCTGAAAATGCACTATTTATTTTCATAATAAAATTCTTGAAATCTCAAAAATTTTACAAATTCCTAACATTTCGAGAAGCTTAATGATTTGGAATATTTTTAGCATTTCGAGATTTTTAACAATTTTTAGAATTTTCAAAATTAGGAGTATTTTGAGGATTTTGAAAGTTATTGGAATTTCGAAAGGTTCGAGAATTTCAAAATTTTCGTAAATTTC
>JAPYZK010004387.1:0-10506 GCA_030522785.1 Platygaster equestris
ATTGCAGCAATACAGTTCTGTAATTTTGAAGCTAGGGTTAGGGAGTTCGACGTTTCGAATATGTCGAATCGCTCGTCTGCCACATTGTTTCCATTATCCGTGCGTAAACGGTCGCTAAACTGAGAGTGGGTGAGTAAATAGCTATAGGTCGTTAAGATGAGCGTGGGCGAACAGTTTATTCGCCACTAGTAGGCGAACGAGTTCATCACTCGCATGTCATACGTCAACTATCAGGTAATCCATTATTTCGTCCACTCTTAGCAGGGCCACGAAATTGCATATTTCTCGCGGGCGTTAAATAAAGCATATTTTCGCTCTTCGTTACATGATATACTATTTCATGACCCGGCAGTTTTGGCGGCCGAGGCGGAGACGAGGCGAAGCTCGAGGCCGCAAAAACTGCCGCATAGTGAAAAAACATCCGCTCCGACTTAACTATAGTACTGCTTTTGAAATTCGCCGAGAAATGGCGCTTGTCGAGCCGAAAAAGCGGGGCGGAGTATGTCATTTCGCGTAAACGATTTCGACAGTTGCAAGGATGGCTTCACAAATACCATCCTAAACATTATGAACAACATTATCCCTATAATAGAGGATTTCTTGGCAAAAAAAAAAAAAAAACGCATTTCGAAAAAAGTGTTGGTTACGCCCTATTGATTGATCACCCATCAACTCTGAACGAGTATATTTGCAGAGTACATAATACTCTAATCATGACCCCAAGACTTGCAAAAAATTGCTTATATCCTGCAAAACATGTACAGTCTCAGGAATGATGCCTGCAAAAATAAAACATAACTAACCTGCACAACTCGTTGCCCCACTAGCGCTTCCACTAGTTTCGGCTTCAACTGACTGAAAGTGTCCCCGTGTCCGAGTCTCCCGTACTCCCCTAAACCCCAAGTGTACAACTCGCCATTGCTCGCGATTGCAGCAGAGTGTCCAGACCCGCACGCAATGTCTCGAATGCGTTTTGATTTGAGTGCTTCGATAAGTCTCGGTTTATCCAAAGACGCCCTGTTGCCATGTCCCAATTTCCCATCTTCGCCTTCGCCCCACGAGAACACCTTCCCATCTTGCGTCAAAGCCAGCGCGTGTTTGCCTCCAGAGTGAACCGCGACTTTCTTGATCACGTACTGGCTCAAAAACGGTATGGGTTTCGGTTCATAAACATTGTTATTATCGCCCAGACCGAGTCTCCCATTTGTGCCTTCACCGCAAGCGTAGAGCTTCCCTTCATTACTGACAACGAAGAGAGTTTTGCTCCCACCAGCCACATGGATCGGTTTCAATTTCGACAAGACCTCGCTGTAAACCGGGAGTTTGACTTTGGAACCTTTCAAACCCCCTAGTTGGTCTTTGTCGTTGAGCCCCCAAACGTAGACGGCTGAATGTTTTTGTGGCACTTCCGGCGCGCGCTGAGCGGCCATTTGTTCTTGAACGATTTCCCAATCGGATTCCAAGAAAGACACAGAAGTCGCCAACTGGTTGTCGAAGAGTTTTTTGTAACCGACTATTTGTAGTTCGTGAATTCTGCAGTCGATTCCACCGTTTCGGCATTGTTTTATTGAGATTTCAACGCAGTTGTAAAATTCTTTCAAGTCTTGAAGAAGGGTGATCGTAGTGTCATTGTTGCGGACGGTGATTGTAGTGAGTTCGAGAAGGCTTATGAAAGTATCTCCAGCGCTGACAGTGATCAAAGACGGCATGTAACTGTTGTCCTAGAAGAGACAGTGAGTACAAACAGGTTAGCAAATTTAGGTACATCCAAGTGAACAAAATATTGCATTATGTAATTACATTACTTCAAAAACATCGACCGCGCGTGAGTTTTCTGCGATACTTTTTCGCTACGCCGAGTTCGCTTTTCGCTCCGCTCTCGACTGCAGCGGAGGGTAATGAAATCCATTCCACTCCGCTGTCATTCACCGTTCGAAAAAGAGCCATTTTCGCTCCGTTTTTGAAGTGCGAAAATAACCATTAATCGGCAAATTTCAGAAAAACAAGACTGGTTTCACGAAATATTCTCATACATTATGATTCCATAATTACCTGAGGATTGACAACCAGGCGGAGAGAATGGATCAAAACTCCAGGTAGCATTTCCATGCGAATCCAATGCTTGCCTTGAGAACCACTGCTTTGCCAGTATTTTCCGGAGCCGTCAATTAAGCGCATCGCGGAATTCTCACGGGAAGAAACACTGAGAGTGCGTATGCACTTATTCCATTCCTCAATAAGAGACGTGTCCGTGAAGTCTTGTCTGGAATTCGAGAGAAACGCCCGTCTGTCATTTTGGTAGTCAGAAGAAACTGAGTGAAGGCATAGCGTGACTTTGAAGTCAACATTCTCGTAAGAATATGTAGTTTATACATAATAGTGAAATTTGTTAATAGTACATCATGTAACAAGTGAGAAAAATAGGTTACTCCGTGAGTCTAATGTTTGGAACATGAGAAGGCGAATACGCGAGACGTAGGCGAACGCACGAGCGTAACGAGTGCGTGCAGCCGAAGTCAAGAGCGTGAGCCGAGGTCGAGTGCGTGAGCCGCAGTCGAGAGTGTGCTAGCCGAAGTCGAGTGTTCCAAACTTTAAACTCACGGACTAACCTATCTTGCGCACTTGTTGCATACAGTGCTTTTCTTACAAATACACAAAAATGGCGCTTTTGTGTGCACGAAAAATTGAAATTGAAATTTTCAAAAATTTTCGGGATATTCGCAAATTTCGAAGATTTTTAAAATTATAGAAATTTCTGGGCATTTTGAAATTTTATACATTTTTTGAAATTTGGGAAATTTTTCGAAATTTTGATGATTTTTGAAAATTTTGCAAATTCTCAGAAATTCAAAAATTTCAGAAATTTTTAGTAATTTTGAGAATTTCAGAAATTTCCGGAACTTTTGAGAACTTTGGAAATTTTCGGAAATTTTGGGAAAATTCGGAAATTTTAAAAAATGTGTGGAATTCATAAAAATGCCTCAAAATATCGAAATTTTCACACGGTTTGAAAAATTTCCAAAACTTGTACGGAAATATTTCCAAAAACAGTGCGCAAAAAAGCGTATTGCGCACATTGTGCGCGAAATGCTGTTTTGCTCACACTTATTCTGCACTGCTATACTATATCAATGAAAAATGGCATTTTTCACCCACATTTCGTGCGCGAAAAAGTGCCATCCTTGGGCATGTGTAAAAAAACAAATTGTTATCGAGATTTATTCACATAGCTGTCACCCATACGTAACTTTACAGTTTCCATATTTTTTTTATTTCTAAAAATCAATTAAAAAGCCTAGCCGGACCGATTTAAAAAAACATGAAAGGTATCCTCCGGGTAATATTTTACAATTGTGTGAGGAACTATACCTTTTTTTTCCATTTTCAGAGAAAATTTTCTAAATATTCGAAACTCTACACGAGAAATTGCGAAAATATATGCCTCATAACATTAAAAAGTGAAAAACTAATGAAATTTTCCAACAATCATTCATATCGCTATAAAAATTACTTCCGTATCATTTTTTATAAGCAAGGATTCTGGAAAAAAGATACAAAAATCCCCTATCCCTCAAAACCCCTAACTTCCAGATTCATTAAAAAAAATACGCGAAAATTGAAAATCTTAATATGATTTTTGGCAGACATGGAATAATTGTATCTTGAATCAACTCAATTGACTTAACTGGAAATAACATCAAAAAATGCATACATCAAAAAATATCTGATGAGTATTAACTTTTAGGGAATCAATGTTCATGTGGAAAAAACGTCCTCATTTTTCGTTAAAAAATGCCACGTATTTGACGCTTCAATAAATTACATAGTCAATTAACGAATTCGGCACAAATAATCGACGTTTTTTCTGACTGCGTAAAAGAATTTAATGAAAATAAAATTTACGTGTCGCAAAAAGCGAAAAAAATAGGTTGGGGGAAGCCAGTAAATGCAGCGAGGAACAACAAAGTCCCACAGTTTCATTTTTTTCAATGGAGTGAAACCGCATCAAAAAAGAAGTGCGAAATGACACATATCGCTCTCTTCCCGATAATCATTCCTCTACTCATTATTTTGGAAATTTTTGATATTCTTCAAGGTTGGGTAAGGGGGTAAATTACGACTGCGAGAAGATAAAGAAACTCAAGGAACCACCGCAGACATTTGGTTTCAAAACCCTCCTGGACAAAAACAGTGAACCGGTGCGCACCAGAATTTTCAAAATGGAAAATCTAAAATTTCACAATCCTCAAATTGACCCGACCAAACCAAATACCGCGGATAAGGCGACGCCAGCAAAAAAAATCGAAGACATTAATGACGTGAGTTACTGGAATGTGCCTTCTTCTGTATATTGATTTCTTGTATGTATGCAATTTTTAAAAAGCGTAATTCACCGCAGAATTGCTTATTCCGCAGACTTAGGGTAAAGTGCCTAATTCCCCCCCTTCCCCCCCCCCCCAGCTTTTTTGACTTTAACTTATGAAATAACGAGTGTTTTCGTCCTAAACAAATCCACTCTTGTACTTTAAAAGGTTGGTAACGAGTCCCTGAAATCTGATTTTTTTTTTTCGGTTGGAGAATCCAAAAAACAAAAAAAGCCAGAAAAGGTATTTTCGCGTGTTTCACAAATGTGGTCCTAATTTCGTCCCCCTCTTTCTTTTCATATAAATGATGTAAGTAATTGGATATTGACAAGGGCAATGTTTTCATTAGCACTTATTTACAGAATTCGCACAAAGACGACAAAAATTATTCAATCATATTGAAAATGACACAAAATATTCAACTATTATAACAATATTTAACGCTATTACAAATTATAGTTGACTATCCGCCAATAATCAAATATATGATAATTTGATATTCACCAACATACGAAATATTTACTTAATCCATGAGTTACTCAATAATGATGAAAATGAAGTAGGATACCTTATAGGGGCGAAATTAGTAACAACCGAACATTTCTGAAAAGATTTGAAAAATATAACATAAAATTAGAATCGCTATGGAGGTCAAGCGGTCTAATTGCTGAGCGGTACTGCGCGGCGATTGGTTGGCTGAGGCCACTGAAGCGGAAGGAGACGGGTTCGAGTCCCACCTGTGGGACCCCCGGATTTTATTTCTCGAAAATAATTTCCCGGGGTCGGGGCACCAATGTTTCTCAATATCGGCACTGATTCGAGCCAGTTTCCGCCTACTTGCCGCGGGGTTTTCCATGGTTTTCCCCGCGGGTCGATGAAGGGATTAATCCCTAGTCGAAGTGAATACCAAGTAGGTAGGGGTTCCATGGAAAAGGATAAGAAAAGAGGGAAGGTACCAAAAAACCTCACCAGGTGTAACCAAAATTTGATTCTAAAAAAATATGCATACAACATAAAATTTTTCAATGGAAAAACGTCAGCTCGCGTAACTTTCCATAAAAAACAGCTATTGTCACGAGATTTGATGCAAACGCGTTCGTAACATAAACGCTACAGGTTAGTATAATTGTTCAGAAGGTCCAGCACCTCCAGGCGAAAATCAGCTGGTGGGGCGGAATTAGGCATGAGGGCGGAATTAGGCACTTTACCCTATACAAAATTTGCAAAAATTGAATAAGAGTTATCAGGACTTTATTCACTTCGAATGTAATGAATTCTCGTACATCACACATTTTCTCCCCAAAAATCTGTGATACACAAAATTTATTACTGTTTTTTTAGGACTTTGTGAATGTTCTAAATATTTGTTTTAAATATAATGCATTTTCGTACACCACAGATTTTATCCCTGAAAATCAGCGACGTAGACAATTGTTTATTACTGTTTTTTTGACGGGGAGGGGCTTCCCCTGAACCCCCCTCCCCCCCACCCATTCTCTTTCCCCCGTGGATTCACCCCTGAAGTCCCAACGTTCTTTTTAGATTTGTAATGCACATTTGTCAAGAACGTGCGTGACTAACTATTTTTTGTTTTCATTTAATCTTTTCACAGTACCGAGACACTCTTTTTATGGCCGGGCCGCAAATAATGAGGGAAGTGAAGAGGGAAGAAAATAAGAACATATTTTGTCAGGACCCGGATTTACCCAAAAAATCACTAAGGACGAATACTTCGAATGGAGGGAAAAGGAAACGGCATCAAAACTCAAGAGTATGTTTGGAGCCATTAGAGCTCGCGTATTGGCCGCTGGTGACTCTAAGACGGCAAAAACAACAAGCACACTCGGTAAAAACAACCCAGCAAAGAGTGCACAAATCGATAGAAAACGACCATCGGAAACCGCTACACTTAACGGGACCCTCGCCTCAATAAAACCTTGCCACCAACAACAGCAACAAGAATTGCAGCAACAGCAACTAGAAATACTTCAACAACAGCAACAACAAATACTATTACAACAACAATATGAACTGCAACAACGATGGATTCAAGAAGAACAACTACAGCAGCATGAATTACAACAGCAGAGTCTCCGACAACAACAAGAAAAACAACTACTCCAACAACAACAGCGACAACAACAGTTACCACAACAACAAGAACAGCAACAACAACTACAACAACAAGAACAGAAACAACGGAAGCTCCAACGTGGACAACAATTGTCACACGAACAACGACCGCCACAAGAATGACCACCGCAAGAACAATGACCATCACAAGAACGACGACCACTAGAATAACAAAAGCCACAGCAACCACGAATACAACAATAAGAACAGCAACAACAGAGGTTCAGTAGTGGACAACAAGAACAACGACCACCACAAGAACAAAGAATACCACAAGAACAAAGACCACCACAAGAACAACAACAGCCACAGCAACGACAACATCGACAAAGAAGACGACTAATACCACGACAACAAAGACAGGTTCCCCAGGAAGAAGAACAAGCGGCCCAGGTGAACAAAGATGGTAAAAGGAGATGCAAGGATGATGGACCGACGAAAAAACTCAGGACATACATGAGATTGTGAATATGAATATGTAAATATGTATATAAATTTTAAGTTGTGTAAATAAAAAAAAAAAAAAACATTAATCGTGGTTGTATATCTTCTCGTTTCTTGTAACCCTTATATGTTTTTCTTTTTATTGTGAATTTTACAGAATGAAACTTGAATCCTTTAAAACAATGAACAGATTTAGTGAATTTGGAGATTTTTTGTAGGATATAAATCGAAAATGCGTAAAATTTTCTATCTTGAAGACGATTTTTTCTACCCTTGGAAGGAAATAACGAAGAATCATGGAAAATATTAGAGTATGAGCGTTTTTGAAACAATTCTGCATAATAAATTCAAGAAGTTTATGTATAAATAAATGTCAAATTTAGTAACAATTAAATCGGTGAGTTTTCACTGTTACTTTTTTTTAAGTTAATAACATTCACCTCCATTGTGAAGAAAAACAATTTTCCTCATTTCTAGAATTATAAAGAAATATTGAAAAATTTTTGAATTCAAAGTTTTTATGCGAGAATGTTCGAAGTTTTTATTGCTTTCAATTTTGAAGTATTCATCACATTTTAGGATCATACAATTATGTTAGAAAATATTTTATTCAGTTTT
Source organism: Platygaster equestris (assembly GCA_030522785.1). Classification (NCBI taxonomy): domain Eukaryota; kingdom Metazoa; phylum Arthropoda; class Insecta; order Hymenoptera; family Platygastridae; genus Platygaster; species Platygaster equestris. The sequence continues at coordinate 7,560 of JAPYZK010004387.1, forward strand.
AAATTATGTTCAAGTAATATTGACAATTTCTAGGACTTGTATGTTTCAGAATTGATGAATTTTGAAACGGTACATGCAAAATAGGATAATAATTTTTGTGATCTTTATAGAATCCTTCGAATAAAAATTCCAAATTGTATAAGCGTACGTTTTTCAGAAATACCATAAAACTATGAAAATGCTTGAATAGTTCTTGAATGTTCCAAAAGTCTCAAAATTCGAAGACTGTACTGTAAAAATTCTCGACAATTGTGAAGTTTGGAACAAAACTATTTTGAAAAGTCGAAGAAATTTTTTTCGAATTCACAGGATTATGAAAACATTTTTCGAAATTAGAGGACTGATAAAAATTTTCTGCAATTGGTGAAATTTCTGAAAACAAACAATTGCAATCTTCAGAAATTTCTTAGTGTCATTTCTGGAAAAATTCAAGTCAAGAAATATCTCTCGAAATCCCAGAACATTACCAAAAATACCCGGAAATAAAGAAATTGGAACAATTTTTAAAAAATTTTTCCCAATAGACAAGATGTATTGTGATTAATTTGTTAAACAACTCTTAAATATACAAAATCGTCAACTCTATGAAATCTCTGAGTTGCACTTCAAGATTAAAAGTTTTCTAATAAACAGAGAAAAATTGGAAAACATTTTTTTTAATTAAAATTTTCTGAAATTGAATTTGACATCGGATGATTTGATACATTAATTATTTATTTTCTTCATTTTTGTTGATTAATAACATTGCAAATGATGATCATGCACTATAAATTTTTCTAATAATAGAATCACAAATTAATTGTGACTCGCAGATCGAGATCGATACGTCAGACAGGTTGTCAATTTTTGAGATGAACCAATAATTTCTGGAACTTTAGAATAGTACATTGTTGTGCAAGCTGGCATTGGTGATTTTGACTAAATGAAGGGTTGTGACACGAGCCGAAGGCGAGTGCCGCAATCATTTCCTCAAAATCGACAATTGCCAGCGTGCGCAACACAGTACTTTTCTTCACGATGGCCGAAAAATACACTTAAAGTACCAATTTTGAGGTTAGAGCGAAGAAAATATTGTTTACTGCTTTACTTAGAATAATGATAATCCCGTAAATCAATTTTTGGACCTAAGATCCCTTTTTTCGGAGCGCGTCACGCATAGTTCTTCATGTTTGAAAAAGTCTATCAAGGCTACTAACCTGTGGTATCTCCCGGGTTTTCCCGCAAAAACAGCCGCAGAGCCAGGCTCCGCGATCCTATTGAAACCATGTCGATGTGACCTCTTCGTGTAAAAACAGTTTTCGCAAAGGTTGTAATTCTCGCAGCTTTTGCACTTAAACCTCGAGCCAGAAATCGGCGACAGCCGACACGAATTGCAGGAAACAGCATGATGACAGGAAGGAACTCGTTCCATCTCGCAGACACATCCGGTCCAACTGCTTTGCTGAGGAAAATCGATGGAAACGTCCTTCCCTCCATTGTGGATCCCCGTGACAACCCCGACACTCTGATGGTTCACCGAACCCCACTTGTACTTGGGCATCGTCACAGAAGCTTTGACCCTGACCTTGTCTCCGACCTTGAGAGCAGTAGGTCCCGGAAGTGACGGAGGATGTCCCAAAAGCTCGATGTGAATGAAACGAACCCAGTAGGTGTTTCCCTTCCTCTGCCAGGCGACTTTGACGTTCAGGTCATGCAATCCTTCGGGATCTATGTTGACGACTTGTCCCACATCTCCGTACTCGACTTCTTCGTAAGTCTTGCAACATCGAACGAGCATGTCCACTGCGACGTTGTCTCTAACGTAAATCGCGTATTCGTCGATAGAAAGGAAATCCGATCTCTTCATGTACGTCGGAGCCGGGAGGCAAGAATCCTGGGCAGAAGGCGAGTCCTCAGCTTCTTCGCTGCTGGAGTCGTTGGAATCCGAAGAATTTTCGAGACTTGACAGAGTTTCGGTATCGCTGAAACTGGCTTCAGGGTGCTCCAGTAACCATCCAACCACGCTTTCTGGTGTAATGCTAGCGTCGGCGATGCTAAGGCTCTTGATAGCAAACTCGACTCGTTTTCTCAGGAAGCCCATATCCGTTAGTTGAGTCACCAGGGGGCTCACGGGAAAGGACTTCTTTCCGCTTTTGCAGTGTCGCTTTTGACTTGAGGTCAATGACGCGAGGGAGCAGTCGGAGGTGGGAGAAGCTGCCTCCGAGGAGCAACGGATCGGGGCGTGCTTGAGCTCAGATGCCAAGTACTGGGACACCACGAGGGCGGCTCTGTCGAGTTCCTTATGCTTGAAGATGGGTTTCAGCGGTTGGGGTTTGATGGCTCTGGCTAGAAGTTCTTGAAGGAGGGTTTTGGGCCTATCGGTTTCGTTCCTGGAGACTGGGCACTTCAGGACCTATGATAACAGCGAAATAAACAACGACGAATGCATACAAACTTCATGCCCAGAATGTCTCTCGTGAGGTATAGACTGTAGTCTCCCACGAGATTAATATACTATATTTTTGTACAACACGCACTAAACAGACGCTTCAAGCATTTGAAACAGCGCACTGGGAACGTCCATTTACGACCGGTGATTTGATATTGTACCTATTGTCTTTACTCAAGTCCTACAATCGTTCATCAAGCACTGCTATCGTTCCTTAAGTCCGCTGAAAACAGGAGCCATATGTTCATCAAGTCTTACTTTTTTTTAATATTGAGTGTATACATTGAAAACCGAACTTTTTTGGATGAAAATAATACTTTATTTTAATTAATTCATGAATTTTCATGTTATTCAAAATATTGTCCATCGCTTGCGATCACTTTTTCCCACCTTTCTGGTAACAAATGAATTCCACGTCGAAAAAAGGCTTCGTCCTTTGAGGCCAAGAACGAATCAAGCCAATTTTTGATACCTTGTTCAGAAGTAAAGCGTATACCAGTGAGGGCGTTTTGCATCGAA
>JAPYZK010004388.1:0-26668 GCA_030522785.1 Platygaster equestris
TGGCGATTTTTGAATTCTGAGACTGTTTGTAACTAATTTTTTTTCATTTCAGGAAGTTCCAATAAGACATTTTTTCATTTTTTTTTTTTTTTTTTTCATAATTATGCTTCCATTTGCTTACATTTATTGAATTTATTTTATTATTTGAGTAATACAGTTTGAAAACAAGTCTTGATCATTTTTTTCGTGAACTCAAAGGAAAAACACTAACTTTTTAATGTGTAAGACGCTAAATTCATAATATTTTCGAATTTTCGCGCCTTCAAGTACTTTTGCACGCACCAATCTCGTTGGCGTTATTTTGGAGATACGGGAAAGGAAGACGGCGATTTTTTCGGTCCCTAGATGGCGAGCTAGCTGTAAAAAGATCTGACAACCCTGAACTTTACCAATTTCAAAAAAAAAATCTGAAGTTTTCCGAGTTACCAAAAGTTTCAAATCTACCAGAATTCGAGATAAATTCGTAAAAATCTCTCCTATCGTCTGAAACTTCCAAAAATGAAAAATTTCCCATTCCAAAAAAGAAATGCAATACCCATTCAAAAGATTCGATATGTATCCCAATCACGTACGCTCAACTTACATTACATGAAAATTCCCTGACAATTTTCCAAAATTTTTCTTTCTCCCGAATGTTACGAGAGACAATATTTGCGGCTTTTTTATCAAACGAAAAATTCGTTTGAAGAGATGGTGCGTGTATTTTTTTAATAACTTCCCTTTGAAGGCGCGCTTTGAGCAAACGCAACTTCAACTAGGCAAAAACCGCTATTCCATTTTGGACGCGATCTCAAAGCAAACACTCGCGAGCGAATTTGCCCTGGTCCTTTCGGCGGAACGTGATACGAGCGTATTTGACCATAAATAAAATTGTGAGCTCGGCATTGCGCTCGGTGTTTACTAATGTAACTAGATCTCGCTTTCCCGAGAGTTTCCGCAAATTCAACTCGTTTTTTTAGGGAGCAATCAAAATAGGGGAGTTCACATCATTTTTTTTTTATATATGGTAGGAGTTTATGGAATAGTGATACATTTTTTCAAGAATTCTCGAAAAAATGTTGAGTTCATTTAAGTGCGAGTTGATTTCATTCAGGGTTTGGAACGCTACTCATCAAATTGTAATGCGTTACGACAGCGTTACTTAGGTGAAAAAATATGTAACTCGTTATGTTTACGCTGCTCCAAAAAAGGAAGTAACTCGCTACCGTTACTGTCAGTAAAAAAGTAACGTCCTGTTATGTTCTTGTTATTTTTCTCATGAAAATATCATCTATATTTGAATATTCGGACACCAAAAAACGATAAACACAAAACGGTATCAACGGACTTTGTTTCCCAAATTGTCTATTTCGAATTCAGACCACATTTATCGAGAGTTTTGAAAACGAAGGGTTCCCAAAACTTGGAAAATGCAACGATTCTTCATCTTCAGAACTCCTGAAATCTTCAAAATTTTAGATTGCTCAAAAACCTTTGGAATTCCGAAACATATGAATTCTTCGAAATTCTCTAGAATTTCTAAACTTCTATAAATTTAAGAACTGAACAAATTCAAGATCCTTTATAACTTCAAATTTCTCATGAATTAAATCGAAATTGAAAATCGCAAAACTTTAGGATTCTCCAAAACTTCGAAATTCTAAAAATGTAAAACTTTAATATTATACGCAATTTTCCAATATGCTCCAATACTTTTAATAATGCAGAAATTTTGAAATTACGAAATTCGTTAAAATTCCCAATTACATTCAAATCCGTCAGAACTCCGAAATAACTTCTTAATTCGTCGAAATTTATAGAACTCATAACTCTAAAACTTTTGGCTTCAACTTTACCGCGTAAAAAGTAACTAGCTACCCTTATCGTTACTTAGTAATCAAAGTTACGCGTTACGTTATCGTTACATCTAAAATTAATGTAACGTTTCAGAGTAACGCGTTACTTTCAAATTAGGTGATTTCATTTAGGAACTTCAAAAGTCGCTCATAAAGTCACAAAATCCTATTATATAGAATGATGATTGCTTTCTGTGAAAGTATTAAAATTGAACGTCCAATCGCAAAATATTCGGGGCGACTCCACAAATCAGATTCTCGATAAAAAAATAATACCATCAATAATTATCATGACTTTCGCAATTTCCTCGAGCTATCATTTTACACGTATTCCATTGGGAAAATGTTCAAAACGTGGGCAGATAAAATCTTGAAATATATGTTTTTCCGCTGCAAGAGCTTCAATACCGGGTGAAATCGATCAAACTTCATCGAATTCCGATGAAGTTCATCTCGATTCACGATAACATTTTTACCATCTGAATTCATGAATAATAATGGAAAGAGGTAGGTATGCGGAAGAAGAATAATTAATGAACTTTGATGAAAAAGGAAAAATCGTTCACATTCTTTAAAAAATTTGAATAAATTTTCATTCATGTATAATTTTTTCAAGCCTGAACATTTCAGAATAACTTCTATGAATTGATGAAAATCGATGTTCCAAAAACTTTCCGAAAAATAAGAACTCGGTATTGCACAACGAACAAAATTTGAGAATATTTTTTTTCGAAATTCGAATGTCAATCTTGTAAATTAAACTTTTTTCTTTCATACCAAGTTCACAATTTTCAAAACGCTCAAGAACACGAAAAGAATACGATTTCATTTGATCAATCATCAAACAATTTTTCTTCTTCCATAAAACCATTTTCCTTCTTCATCCTCAACTTCAGCTCATCAACTTTCCGCTCGTGGAGCGTGGAAATCCTTATGCCAATCGCAGACAACGAACTTGCCTAGAGAAAAGCCGCAGGAATATAGAGGAATCGCGCTTTTTTTCTTCAAGAAAAAGCTCGGTGATTAAAGGGGTTGAAAGGAAAGTGCACGGGCGCAAAGGGTAATATACGAGGGAATAAGAACATTCTTGGAACGGCCAAGTCCCGTCAAGAATTTGATTATTACAGCCTTGGTTTTGTGTCAAGGATCTCACGGCTCCGTGAAGATTTGGAATAAACTCGGAAATTTTCGAACGAATCGAGGTTTCATGACCTGCTCAGAAAAATTAATTACTAAAGTTTGAGGACTGTTGTGAAGATAGCTCTTAAAATAATCGAAATTGTCGAAAACCTTGAAATGTTACAAGTGTGTCAAATTATCAAGTTTCTCGAAATTTTAGGAATGCGTAGAATTTTCGAAACTCTCAAAGTTCTGAAAATTTTTGAAACTTTTTCGAATGTCTCACATTTACAAAATTTTCGTTATTCTAAACATGAAAATGTTATTAAAACTTGAAAAATTCTTGAAACGTTATAAATGTCCGAAATCATCAATTTTCTCGAAATTGTAGGAATTAAAAATGTTTTCAAAATTCTGGAAATGATTAAAACTCTTCAAGTTCGTGAAATTAATGAAACGTCTTAGAATGTCTTAAATGAAGAAAATTCCTGAACAATAACTTCCTGAAAGGTAGTTATTGTACATTCGAGTTATGAAAGAGAAAAATTCTTCATCGCTTTCTGAAAGTTTGGAATTACTTTGCTTTCCCGGGGGAATATTCCGGAAGCGACCGCCGAAGTAATAATTACTATCAGTGCTGCGGCGCAGGCATTCAACAGGTATTAGTAATTCGATGTCGAATATCACGATGAAAAATGGCTCCAAGGGTAATTGTAATTATTTGCCGTAACCTCAAACTAGAGATATTTTTATTTTTTAATACACAAGCTGTTGGATACACCATATTAGTCGATTATTCATCATTTGAATGCAGTCATTTCGAAATATTTTTGGAACAAAGTTCTCCAAAATAAAAGATTTTTCGAATTCCCTTTCAATGTCAAACAGTCGTTACGTAATTCTGGTTCGAAATAATGAAAAAACTGAATGATCTATAGTAAAACAAGGCACTACTAAACAATTAAAAATTTCAGAATAGGTTTTAAAAATTTCCCTTGATCCCCAAAAACTTCCCCATGATCTCAAAATCCCTCAAACCCTCAAAACTCCATAAATCACTTTCAGAAACCATGTAAAACCCCGTTAAAATCTACGCGAAACCTCGATAATTGACACTACAGTTGTTCCCCCCTGTAAGTGGTCGAGCTCGACGTATGGTCGGGCATTCCTCGGGGCGAGTTATGCGAGCGTGCAAAGTTTCGCAAACTCTAATGAAGCCCGACTCGCCGCGAATTGGAATTTAAACCTCCATCGATCCCCCGGGAACAAACACGGAGGCGCCGGTGTCAACTGTCAATAACGTCGTTCGCAACAGCTCTAATTACGCGACGCGAAACTTCGCCCTCCGAAAAGTCGGTCACATGGGCTATATTCGCTCATATTTTACGACGGTACTCAGACGCGACGAACGCAATTACGGGGGGAAGACTTTATAAATGCGAGGGATTATCTAATATATATAGAGTATTTGGGGTAGTTTCGACGATTGTTGGGGTCATTTTGTTGGCTTTGATGAGGGGTGGAATTTTTACATGTATTTCGGTCGGTTGTTGGGATTTAGGGTCGGGCACAAATTATGTGTGACATGTTTCACGTACATTTTTACCGTTTTCTCCTACTCGTCCCTGAATCTTACGTGATTCTGGACCTTCGAAAGTGAAAAATGTCTGGATTTCTTGAATTTTCGTTTTATTGAAATCATCAGCGACATAGTCAGACAATGAGTTCAGGGTATCGAAAATCTGTCAAATATCACGTCACGCGGTTTTTCAGTATTTTTTTGATTTTTAAAATTATCAAATTGTATAATCAGAAAATCAGTGTTCGGAAGTGGCGCGCCACTCTGGAACGTTACATTTTGGGATGTAATGATAAAGTTACGCGTTATTTTGATTACTAAGTAACGATTACGGTAACTAGCTACTTTTTACGCGGTGACGAGTAACGAAATTTCCGTTGTTTTCTCGTTACTCTTTCTTATCCATTGGAAATTTGAGAATTTTTGGAGACTTTTGAAAAATGTCAAAGTCATGGAGTTCGAGAGTTTCGAAATTTGGGGATTTCAAGAAGTATTGAAGTTTTGCAGAATCATGAAGTTTCAAAGTTTTAGAATTTTCAGAAATACCGAAGATTCTGGTTCCTGAAATTCAGAAGTTTGAAGCAATTTCGAAGTATTTTGGAGTTTAGAAATTAGGAGATATGGTAATTTTTCAAGTTTCAGATATTTCGGAAATTTCAACGAGTTTTCATAATCTTTGGTGCTTGGAAGTTTCAGAATTTTCCAAGTTTTGGGAAGTTTTGAAGTTTTCGAAATTTGGAATCCTCACAGAATGTTAAGAACATCAGAAATCCTTGAAATTTTGAAAAATGTAATGATCATTAAAATTATAAGAACGTTGTATATCTCCAATTTTTTAGGCATCTCAGAAGTTCCAGGAATGTTGAATATTTCCAAAATATTTCAAATTTTGCGGCCGAAGGGGGGGGGGGTGTAGAACATGTCCTGGTTTGTCGTTCTCACTATCTGAAAACCCTAATTAAATGTTCTAGTCCAAATTATTAAATTGGAAATTAAAAAATTCTCTACTGATTAATAAAGGAAACTCGCCCCAAAAATAATCAATCAGATTCATCAATTTACCGAATTACAGAAAACCACACGAAAATGAAAATTCCATCGCACAAATTGCACCCGATCAAATCGACCCCTTTAACTCACCCGCGGAAGCAGCTTTAAAAAATGGTCGCTTTTTCAAGCCCGAGAAAACTCGGGAATAAAGCTAGAAACGAGCCAATAAAAAGGGTACCGGTACACGGTCGTAAGCGGGGCGCGAAAGTATTGTTAAATACCGCAGAAAATGTCTCAGAGTGTCAGTAACGATGGAACAGCGACGAGCGTCCGTATTATCCATTATTGGAGCGTTCCACGATGATACATTTGATTATTCCGTGTCGCCGAGTGGCTCTTCGCAAGGCCGCAAAGAGGCAGGGGCGAACGCAGAGGGGTGTTTTAGAGGATTGAAACCCCTCCCGAAATTCGAAAAAGATTGGTTGTTTTGTTTATAAGTAAAATAAGTATAAATTGAAATTAATATGTAAATTTAGAAAATTAGAAACTTCAAGAATACAAATTTTTACCATATTTTGTAATTTTTGGATAGTCCGAAACTTCCAAAAATTTTGAAATCTTCTAAAATTCAGAATTTTTTAGTTTTTTTATAATTCGAAAAAATTTGTCAATTTTCAAAAGTTCGAGTGATTCGAAAAAAAACGGAAATTTCGGAAACTTTTGAAAATTTTAAAGATTACGAAACTTTAGAAAGTCTCGGGAAATTATGGAACTTTGGAAATTTAAATAAACTTGTGAATACGCCAGAATTCGAGAATTCAGAAGTTTTTACTATTTCATTGATTCAAAAAATCATAGTAGTTTTGGATGTTTCAGAAATTCCAAAAACTTTGAGCATTCTGAAGATCTCGCAAATTATTGAAATTCCTCAAACTTTAGAATTTTTATAAAGAATTTGAGAATCCTGAAAAATCGAACGATGTTTAGAATTTTGAGAATTTTCGAAATTTTTTACAGTCCAAAAATTCTAAAAGCTATGAAATTTTCGAAAATTTAGGGAGTACCGAAATTATTATTATTATATATTTGTATTATATAATTATTTTCCCAATTCTCTGGCCCATAGGTACTATTGTCCTTCAGACCAAAATGAAGTTGAACGAAAATAAATCATAGTAAACAATAAAATTGTTGTCATGAACATAGTCGATCGGGAAAAAGGCTGTCGGGAAAATGATCTATCTGAATATCGCATTTATTCGCAATGTTTTCGTCCTCAAAAAACAGGAATTTCGAGCACGTCCCGAACGTCGAACGAAAACGATATCACTAACCTATCCGAATAGTCAATGTTTCCAATCCCGGAGGCAATTTTCTGGATCCTCCAGGAGAATGTATATGGAAAGCCTTGTTTTATATGGGAGATACATAAAACGTAACGTTATTTCGGAGTGATGAAAAAAACATCTTGCGGGAAAAATAACGGGCGATAAATCGAGGGAATAAACTGTCTTTTATCATCGATGAAATACGAGATTTGTTTCGCGTATCGCGATAAGGGGATTTTTTTTTCGTTGATGATCGATATGGAATTATTGAAATGTAATCGTTTGATTGGATCCTTTTTTCAAGGGAATTTTCGTAAGATTTCATTGGATATTTCTCGAGAGGTTTTTGGGACGAGCTTTTATTTCTTATTATTTGGGTAGGAATGGAATTCTGAATCTTCTTACAATTTTTGGGAGTTTCGAAAGATTCGAAAAGCAATACATGCTTTGGAATATTGTCTAAATTATGGAATAGTGATATGAATATTTTGATTATGATATAGATTTTTCAAGATCTTATCAAGAATACAAAAAATGTTAGATTTTCGACAAATTAATTAATTTCAAGAAACTTCACAATTTTAAAAAATTCAGAAATACCCAAACACAAGAAAAACTCTACAATTATCTACATTTCGAAAAAGTCAGACATTCTAAAATCCAAAATTTTTCAAAATCCACAGAAATTTGAAAAACTGGGACAATTTTCATACTTTCTATATATAAATAAAATTCAAGAAATTTCGCTTTGCCTAGTTTCTTTCAGCTCGATTTTTTGAGACTTACGCGTTTGTGAAACCGAATTTTAGAAAAAAACGAAAAAAACCGTAAATAAACAATCATCGATATTTTACAGTTTTTTTATGTCTCCTGCGGATTCAATACCAGAAAACAAATTAATATCTAGTAATGATTTTTTGTCCCAACTCATGATTATAAAAATTTATATTTAATACTGGAGAACATTCCATATCATCCAGAATCTGAAACGACTCTCAAAAACTCTTGTATAGCTCATGAAAATTAGTAATAGCAATTTCAGAAAGCCCATAAAATCACGAAATTCAGTTCAAGACCGCAAGGTCTTGGTTCCGCTCTTTCTCCACGAGCTTTAATCCCTTTAAGGCGGGCTTCGTTCTTACATAATTGGATTGCACTTTCTATGCACTTCAAAACGAGTCGTGCTCCTTCAAGCAGCGATACACGCATTCCTATAACCAACCACGTCCAATATTCATTTTTGATGTTGAATTACCATCAATTTCGCCATGATTCGTCTCAAAATCACTGACTACCATTATAGCACGTTCCAAAAAACGAACAGACTCGAATTGACTGCAAAAAAATTTCAATTTGTCAAAAATTAATAAAAAAATGTATTCAAGCATTCTACTTTCGAAGTATTTCAACTTTTAGAACAAACTTTAAACTTTGAAATTCTGGAGTCAAAATAGTTTTGGAAAGAAAAAGTTATTCGAAAAAAGTTAGAAATCATCAAGAAAATAAAAAATTTGGATTTTGTTCCCTCCCAATTTCGTCAATTTTTCTATTCATTCTTATTTTATCTCTGTACATACAGGGAGAACTCGCTAGTGCGAGGCGAATTATATTTTATTTATTTATATTCCGAGGCGAAGCCGAGAAATATAATCGTATGAGTATATTCATACGATAATATTCCTCGGCTTCGCCTCGGAAAATAAATTCGCATTCGTCCAAAAAAACTTTTTGCCCTTTGGCACATACGATACTTTATACACCGAAGGCAATAAAAAGGTTCTTCGGCCCCGAGCAGGCCAATAAAGGACCGTTTATTGCACTGAGGTGTATAAAATATTTTAAAGTGTAGGTGGAAGATGTACATAATTGTTCTATGTAATAGACCTATTTGTATATTATATACATAGCCTCTCCTAGTCAGGTCATATTTTATTACGGACCCTTCATGTTCAACTTTCATCTGAAACGCGAACTTCATGTAGCTTTCATTATTCACGAAAAGCTTTTGTGGACTCGCAGTACGACGAAAGTTCGCGAGACCCAGGAAGTCGTTTCAATTATTTGCACATTAAAAGCTCCGTGAATAAAATACGCCCAAGTTTGCATAATCCGAAGTGCGGCGGCGTGTAATATTCAATAAGCGCGTCGTCGATTGGAGAAAAGTTATTCTTACCTCGTACGTTTCTGTCCTTTTCCATTTCTGGCTCTGAAGTTGATGACTTTTTTTGGCTCACTGCGTCATTGAACTGACTTCGTCATGGGCCAATTAATCACTGCCCAATATGACTGGAAAGTACGAAAAATATTCATCCAACAAGATTAGCAGCAGACCATTTTCTGAAATGAAAATGTCAAACTTTTAAAAATGTATCAATGTTCTACGAGAGTCAACAATGGGTAGAATTCGGGAAATTTTTAATTTTTGGTAGAATTTTGGAAAACTTCTTTCTATTTCTGGACCTTTTCTGTAGTTGCAAGGGATTTTTGGAAATGATAGGGGAGGAAAAGTGACGTTGGAAAATTAGCTGCAACTTACGAAATTTGAAAAAGTCCTCATTTTTTGATAAGGGTATTCAAGTATTAGGTAACACTCAAGAGGAGAGGGTGGGGGGGGCAAAACTTTGAAACTCCGTAACTTTTTGCAATTTCGAAACTTCCTAACTTTCTTAAACTTTAAAAGTTCGAAAACTTGAAAAACTCGGCAACTTAAAAACTTCGGAATTCTTTCAAACTTCATTGATGCGAATTTGTCATGACTTGAAAATTCGGAAACTTTAAAGTTTTCGCATTTTTAAAATCTATTCAAGTTTTTCGAAACTTGGGAATTCCAAAATTCCTCAAGTTCTAAGCCTCGAAATGTCGAAATTCTTCAAGACACTTAAACTTCTCAAACATCCAGAACGCCGAAAATCGTTGAAATTCACAACTATCGAACTCCAACATTTTTCACAACTCCGATATGTCATAACATTCTGAACAACTTTTATATTTCCGGACCAGGAAAATTTCTTACACTGCAGCCAAAACTCTGCAACTTTCTAAAATTTCAATAGTATTAAATTTTCTAGAATTTCTAAAGTTCGAAAACTTAAACACCTCTGCTGACGAACTATAAGATTCTTCCAAACTTCTACATTGATACAAATTCGTGAGAACTTGGAAATTTGAAAACATTAAAGTTTCCGAATTTTCAAAATTCATCAAAATTCTTTAAAACTCCAAAATCCTAAAATTTCGAAACCTCTAGACCTCAGAATCTCAAAATTATTCGAAACTTCAAAACTCTCCGAATTTACAGAACTATGAAAATTCTAAAAGTAAACAACTGTCGAACTCTTAAATTTTTTTAAAACTTTGAAATGTCACAACAAACTCAACAACTTTAAAATTTCTCTTATAAATTGACATTAAACCTATGTAATGAAATAATTGTTAATTTCAGTGATTATGTCAATTTCTAAATGTCACTTAAACAAGTATTTGATGATTTATTCATCCATTGAAATTAATTTCACAGCTCACATCAGCATAGGTAAATTAATATTCGTCAGTGTTATGTAATATATAGGCGGGGGGGGGGGGGGGTAAACGAAACGTTACCATATTTTACGAGGGGAGGGGGGGGGGGTGAAAAAGCAAAAAAATTCGTTACGAAAATTATGAAGTTCCATTTGAAATTTCATATCGAGAATTCCGTAAAATGAAGTCTTTGTCACATTATTTGGAGATTTAAGTGCCTAGAAGCGTTTTGAAATGAAGAAATTTTTCTACAAATAAATTTTTGTTTGAGAAAATTTTTTCATTCTCCGTATTTGAATAACTCATTGACTACACTATTCAAATTCACGAATCCGGAAATTATTATAGATCAAAATTCAGTCTGAACTATATCTTTATAACTTTCTGAATTTCCGAACTTTCTAAATGTATGTTCTATTACTCAAACTCATAGAATTATTCATATAAAATTTTCTATTGATTCACTTACAACCTTCTGCTGCTCTGATTTATGAAAATGTGATTGGAAATAGAAAAGATGGGAAATTATCGCGGCTTCCGAAAACCGTTCGTTTATTTGCGTCTTATTTATTTATACGTTCTGGAGCATTTATTGGAGCACGTGCGCGTCGTTTTGCGGAGAAATCCGCGATTCTGTCATTAATCAACCCGGTAACGTTTGTCGGATCACAGAAGTTTGTCGCTTTTCCGTGATTGGATACGTGATTTTTTGTTGTTTACTGGGTTGATCGGGCAATAAAAAACGAGAGTTTTTCTTCTGATTTCGTAAAAATATCCACATTAATGATTAGTACATTGTGCAACTAGGGCCAAAAGTGGCCTGCAGTTTGAGGCCTCATGCGGCAAGCGAAAACTGTTCAAGTTCCTGACACCTCATAAATAACTCTCAAAACCATGTATAACCCTGTTTGCAATTGAATAATAAAAACTCAACAAAAATTGCATATCCATTACGAAAAGTTACGTAAATAGCGAAAATTGCGACAGTGAAAAAAGATCCTGCGCTGGAAAAGTTGGGATTGTTACGGATAAGCTGGGTGAAAAGTTTTCTCTCAAATCCCCGAGGAGTGGAAGTAATCTCGCGAAGTAGCTTCAATTTTTCTCGAAACGTACTCTTTTGTACTACTTTTATTCTTCACTCAATACAATCAGCGCGAGAGTAATTTTCTTTTTAAGTCGTAGCTGATTCATTTCCATTTGAATATTACTTCACACGGTAAGTGCCTGTTACTTAGAGCATCAATCAGCATTAAAAATTATTCGAGTGTGCACTCCAATGATCAAAGAAAATTTAGATCATTGAAATCATTCTGTTTTTCAAGCACAGGTAAATTCTGATTGCTCTTTTTTGGATTTCCGAAAATTGGGATTGACGAGAAATTGCGTAGTTTCTTAATCGAATTTCAAAATTATTCTGCTGATACAACTCTTAATCTAAAATTTAAAATGAATCTAATTAAGAATTATCAAATTAATGAAAAATTTTTTTCTACTTTGTTGATCATTTTTTAGTACTAGCGATTGTCATCGCTCACAGGAATAAAGATGAATTTTATTTTACACAGTAATAAACTTCGCCTTTCAATTTCAGTTTGTACATCTTATTCATACTTTATTATAATATAAACTAAAAAAATGTAATTCGAAGAATAATGAGCCTGCAATTATTTGAAGCTCTCTGTTTTGTTCCGGAGAAAGCACGTGATGTAGCAATTTGTGAGAAAAAAAATACGAGGGGAGGGGGGAGGGTGTTTGCTTCCGGGTGTTTTGAATAAACAGACGCAGACACCCAATTAGGGTCAGCCGAAGATAAATGACGTCGAGGTGGCAAGAAAATTAATCGAAACGGATAAAAATTCACCCGAATTTTCTACGTGTGATTTTATGTGAGATGAAAAAACTTAATGAAGGAAAATTGGATCCAAATTGAAAAAAATGGTGTTCTTTACTGGTTCGTAGGGACAGAATGAAATTTTTTTCTCCACGAAATTCTGGGGATTTTCATGATTTCAAATTTTGAGTACAGGGAAATTCTCGTAAATCTGGAGGATTACGATTTTTCGAATATTTGTTGGGAAAGAATTTTCGTTCGTTTCATTTTTTGAACTTGCATAATTTTTTTATATTTTTTGAAAATAAAGTTTGCTTTTGACAATTTTAAATCGTTCCGATTTATTTACAATAATTTAGGTGAATTTTGAAGAGTTTGTGATTCATTAAGGATTCTACAAATTCACCAGAATTTTTTTTCGATCATGTTAGTATAATTTCTTGTTCAATGAATACCATTTTTTGGAAAAATTTTTAGCATTCGTTGTATGTAGATTTAGAAATTTTAAAGATTTTTAAAGATCGAACAATTTTTCTTAACTTTTTCTAAACTTTTCATGATTCTCTGAAATATTTGGTACGTTATCAAAATTTCAGTAAAATCTGCAAAATTCCGGAAGATTCGAAATTTTGTGAAATATGACACATCTTGTATAATTTCATTATCTACGCAATATATTTTAAAATTTGTTTAAACATAATTAATTCAATGTCTCAACTCACGCAAAATTTAATAACAAATTTTTCAAACTCACAAACAATTCAAATCTTTCTACAATTGTCCTGAATTGTTCCAAATACACCTCAAGAATGCTAGAATTCTGAAATTGAAAGTTTCTACATTTTTTTCGTTACGTTAAATCGCGTCTTAAAATTTCCACGAATTTTTAAAATTTTTCAAAAATCGTGCATTTTCAAAAAAATCCTGACATACTGAATTCTCTCTATTTTTCAAAAAATCGATCAGAAGCTATTAATTTTCGATCAAAATGAGACTTGACCAATTTTTCCTCCCATGACAGAAACATTCTGGAACTAAAAGTAGGAATAAGTGGAAAATCGAGGCTGAAATCTGAAACGCGCTCAAGGCATCGGGGGATGAAGTAGCTGTAAAAAGTTTTGGTCTATACTTCATAACTTTTGTTTGCCGTTTTGGTGCGTCAGGAAAGTGTCTCTCATATATTTTTCTCGAGATTGACTCCGGTCGCAGTAAATTGCACTTTTCCGAGTGTTTGGAGTCAATTCGATATCAATGCGATATTTGCAATAAAAGTTAGTCCGAATCATAAAGAAAGTGGAGACATTTATCTCAGATTTGATAACTTCTGATGAAATACATAATGTTCTTCTTCTAACGATGGAAATTTGATGAATAATCTGACAGGAACCATGCGAAGTATATTCAAAATTACTCAAAAAATTGAAAGTTATCACACTAGATGCAAAATATACCATTTTCTCTGACCTCCACCCACCAAAACCAATAAACAAAACGTAAAAAGAAAAACGAATGAATCAGGGGTAAAGCAGAGGGGGGTCTTAGGAGTTGAAACTTCTCCTTAAATTTGACGAAGATTTGTTTTTTTGTGAGTAAAATGCGTAGAAATTGAATTTATATGTAATTTTTGAAAATTAGAAACTTTGGAATTTCGAAATTTTCGAATAGTCCGAAACTTCCAAAAATTAAGAAATTTACGAAAATCCAGAGTTTTGAAATTTCCTATAATTCTGAAATTGTTCATTTTCAAAAGTTCGAGTAATTCGAAGGTACCGAAAATTTCCGAAATTTTCAAAAATTTCGGAAATTTGAAATAATTTCAAAGATAACGAAAGTTTAGAAAGTCTCGGAAAATTATGGGATTTCCGTAATTCAAGAAAAGTTGTTAATATGTCAGAATTTGAGAATCCAGAAATTCCAACAATTTCAGTGATTGAAAAAATTATAGTAGTTTCGAAAAACTTCGATAATTTTGAAGACATCCCAAATTTTTGGAATTTTTAAAACTTTTATGAAGAATCTGAAAATCATTAAAAATCGAAGCATTTCAAAAATTTCAAGAACTTCCAAAATTTTGAAAAGTTCAAAAATGCCAAAAGATATAAAATTTACGGAAATTCAGAGAATTTCAAACACTTTTAGAATTTCAAACATTTCGTATATATTTGAAGATTTAAGCATTCTAAAAAATAGGAAAATTTTCGAAAATGTTACAAGTTTCGAGAATTTGGAGAATTTCGAAAATTACAAGAATATTAAAAATTAATGAAATTTTGAAACTGGTGAGAATTTAAAAAATTACGATAATTTCAAAAATTCCAGAAATTTCGAAAATGAGGAAAACTTTTTTTTCGACAACTCCTCCCGGAATATGAAAACGACAAGCTGTTCTATTTGTAAATAAAAGAATTGAAATAACAATTGTATGTTAATTTAGAAAATTAGAAACTTGAGAAATAAAATTTTTTATAAAACTACAAAATTTTAGGATAGTCTGAAACTTCCAAAACTTATGAAATTTTTTACAATTCCAAAAATTTTTCAACTTTAAAAAGTTCGAGTGACTTGAATAAACTAAAAATTAAGGGAACTTTCAAAAATGAAAATGATTACATAAGTTTAGGAAGTTTTAATAAATTATAGAACTTTAGTAATTCGAAAGAGTGGCCAATTCAGAAATTCTGAAAATTTCAGTGATATGAAGAATTGTAGCAGGTTTGAGAATTTAATGAATTTAAAAAACATCCAGATTTATGAAGATCTCGTAAATGATAGAAATTTCTTGAACTCCAGAATCTTTAAGAACTGAGAATTCTGAAAATTGGAGAGTTTAGACAATTTTGAGAAATTCCGAAATTTTGTACAGTTCAAAAATGCAAAAATTTATAAAAATTCCGAAAATTCAGATTATTCCCGAAATTTTAGAATTTCCGAATTTTTGTACATATTCAAAGATTTGAGTATTCCAAAAAATCGGAATATCTTCAAAAATGTCAAAATTTTCAAGATTTTGGAAATTTCAAAAATTACGAGACTTTTACAAACTTCATAAAGTTTAAAAATTACGAAAAACTCAAAAATTACGGGAAATGCAAAAATTACAACAATTTCAAAAATTCCAGATATTTCAAAAATAAGGAAACATAACACTTGTTTGAAAATCCCTCCGGAAAATTTGTTCTGTATTGGCCCCTGGAATAAACAATCAAAACAATCACCTTTCAACACGCTGCCAAAACGATCCAACCCAATCCAAAATTTCAATAACACGCGAACCCTGATCAACTCCTCCCCCAAAAACCCTTAAAATTAACCCTTCCAAAAACCGCTTGGAATAAAATTCAAGTATTTTAAAATTTCGAAAACCAATGAGAAACGAAAAAAGCAAAGATCACTTGGTGTTTGCATTCAAAATATCATGTCTCGTCGCGGCGGCGCAGGGTGGAAAAACCGAGGGGGTGAAAAAAAGGGAATACGACCGCGTTAAGGTCCGACAATGCTGACGGGTGACGATCAGCCACTGGCGCGAGACTAGCGAGCATCTTGCGACCAGAGCAGCGTGCGAGCGAAAAACGTGCGCGCGCGGCTCCGGCATCATCATCTTTCGAACGCCATCGATTAATGCATTTTTATTACACTTCATCCCCCTAATAAAGCCTAACGCGGCGTGATTCTGACGAGGGTTTAACCCCCCCCCCCCCGCCCCTCTTTCGCCCTGCCGCAACCGTCACCTCTTTCCTTCAATCCTTGCCACCGCCCGCGGCGCGCGCCCCATTTGGATTCGCTCTGCGTTTTCAATTTCAGCCGGGTGTGAGATGAAATTGGAGGGAAATGAAAGGGATTTTCCGTTTCGGCAAATTGGAAAATGTACCATAGTGGGTTCATTTTTCGGAGGGTGAGTTATTCACGGATTCATGTTTGGTGAACGAAGTCACCCAGGAAACCACACAGTGAACCAAACGTGGCTAAAAAGAGAAACTCCATAGTCACGCCATTCACGTGAAGTACATGCAAGTGCTAAAATATGGAGATATTCTCGAGACAAATAAGTGGGGCTGAAAAAACATGAGTCCATTTTTTCCCCATATTGTATTATATAAATTCTAATTAATTTCATTATTAATTACAATAAATAATATTTTTTGATTAATAATCATATTAATTATGATTATTAATAATATTAATATTATTAATATTATTAATACTTACTTATACTTACTTATTTTTTTCCAGACTTGTCC
Source organism: Platygaster equestris (assembly GCA_030522785.1). Taxonomy (NCBI): domain Eukaryota; kingdom Metazoa; phylum Arthropoda; class Insecta; order Hymenoptera; family Platygastridae; genus Platygaster; species Platygaster equestris. The sequence goes on from JAPYZK010004388.1 coordinate 16,440, forward strand.
CCCTTCTGCTGATATTTTACAAGGCCAAACTGACGTGATTTTTTGTCAGGGAAAACACGGGGTAAATTAAAAAAAATGGGGTGAAAGTATCTCGGCTGATTCCTCCGAGATTGGGGAATCGCTCAAGAATGTATCTCGCGTACGATCAAATTCTGGGGCGATGTGGGGGAGGGTTGCTGGGGGGTGGGGAGGGGGGATGGAGTGGGTTGAAAGTAGGTGATATTACGTTTTCATTGTCAGGGATAACGTGCCCTGTGTTACAATGACTTGCTAAGTTATTTACATAAGGTTACATTGATTTGTTTATTGGTTTCAAGATTGATGGTTGATGGTTCCAGGAATTGACCTCGGAATAAACCATGTCCGATTTCAGTTCGGGATTTTTAAGGATTATAACAGTCGAAATTCCCGGAAATTGTCTTTTTTTTATATGAATGAAATAATATATAATAGTTAACTATGTAACAAGTCAATTATATAATAGAGAAAGAGTGACTTCGTACCGTCGCCACACAGTCTCCTCACGGTCACTGCGAAGTCGTAAACATTTTTATCATGTTTTTGACAAATTGTTATGGAATTTTAGAATTTTCCAGAAACTGATAATTTTTTAATTTCTCGAAAATCTCGGGATTCTCAAATTTTGTCAAAATGTCGAAATTTGTAAACTTTCCGTAAAACTTGGATTTTTTAAATTTCTTTTGAAAATATAAATAAATTTAAATTTCTAAGTAACTCAAAAACTCGAAAATTGCCAACAAACTGGAAAATTTCCAAAAAACTTGAAATTTTTAAATTTTCGAAATAATAAGATGTTCCCAATTTTTTGAAAAACCTAACATTCCAAAATCTTCAAAAATTTGGAATATTTCATTTTTTTCCAAAAACTTAGAATTTTCAAATCCCCTCTAGAAAATTACAAATTCTAAAATTTATGCTATTAATTTTTATCTGAATATTTCGAAATACTTCGAATGCTAAAAATATTCCGAGTACTAAAAATTTTCAGATGTTCCTAAAAACTAAAAATTTTTCAGAAAAATTCGAGAAAATTTTTGACCAATTCCGAAAAATTTGAATCTATTTCAATTATGCTTTCAAAATCACATTCGATCCCCCAATATAATAATTTTGTTTCATAATTCAAAAGATCATAAGAACCTTTTCTCTGAAAAAACCCTTACCTTCGAGAAAATTCCCGTTTGGCTTAAAAGACGTGTATTCTAGAATCCATTATTTGCACTTTTATAGAAGTAAACTATTCAAGTTAAAAATCATCTAGAACTCGATCTATAAAAAGAAAGGTCCTCCAAAAGAGTGACAAAAATAAAACGTGAAATACATGACGACTTTACCTCGTGGAGGGTGTAAAAACGAAGGGCTCGTCTCGATGTCACACTTTGCTGATCGACAAAGCGACTCGGTTATTTATAAATTTATTCATACACACACAGCCCACGGCGGCGGTTCTTTGCAGCCGTTTCATATAATTTCCCGTTCGGCGAACCGCCCTGATTGATCATTAACGCTTGAGCGAATCGCGTCTTACCTGTGTGCAAATGCGTACGTGATAACTAATGTACCTACACCTCGAATAACGATGTATTTGTACGTTTTCACAGGTCACATCCGTAACATCCTTTTCAGGGGAAATGATTCATATTTTCTTCCTAATCGGAAAGTTTTTTATCAATCTTGCAAAAAGGGGAGTGCAGCTCGACATCGATTCACACCCCATCCGATAGAACACATGCTAAGCCATAGATGAAAAATTTTTTTAATTCTAGGATTCGAAAAATTTCAGATCGATGAAGGATTCTCAGGATGATTTTCGGTCGTTTGCGATCAATTCAAAAAGCAGTTGACAAAAATTGAAATATGTTCAAATATTTCAATTACGGAAAATAGCAATTTTCAACAATCTTCCAAATTTTAACATTAGTGAGAGTAACACAATTTTTCGGTAAAAAAACGCCTTGGCGGCAGTAGTTTTAGAAGTCAACGTGAAATTTTTTCGAAATTCTATTATTTTCGAAAAAAATTACTCGCACATTCAGAATTTGGCACAGTATTTCGAAAATGTTAAAATATTCCCGTAATATAATTGGAAAATGGTCGAATATGTATCTGTGCATTTCAAAAAGATCTGTTCTCAACATACATTCAGAATCGGAAAAATTTTTTATCGACTCCCAACACCCCCTTTCCCCCACAAATCGTGAATTCGTCATTTTTGTTTGACATTTACACAGTGCCGGCTTTATGCAAAAACAAATATTTATTGATGACCAAATTGAATTGTGCACGAATCTATGACTATTTGCGGTTATGAATGTAATTTTTCTGTTGAAAAAAAAAAATTTCAGATATTTTTTCAGATTTTCCAAAAAATTGTGTTTTTTGACGCACTGTACCCGACTTGGAGGGTACAGTGGCCGGGTCACGAGGGTGGGTACAGTGGGTCATAAATTTATGACCAATGGTTTATTAAGGTTGAATCATATTATGGTTTCTTTCAAGAGACAACTATACTCAGATATTGTTTTCAGTTCTATTTCAATTATATCTCTTTATTCACACAAGAGATCTCACATTTTAACGAATTTCGAAAAAATTATTGAGTTTTACGTAATTGTGGGAGTACGTTTTTTCGCGGTTATGATAAAAATCAGTTTTTCACTTTTTCTTGCTCGATTTTTGCTTTTAATTGCGATTTTCACTCTACGAGCGAGTTATAATTACTAGATTTTCATTTCTTGTCTCTTTTTACAGCTTCTTTTTCACCCTATCGTTCTATTATATGTACCCGCTTTTGCGGTGACCCACTTTACCCGCCATATACATTTCGACTGACAATTTGTTCATTAATTACAGTTTTTTTATAATTCAGTCGTGTGCCATATTAAAATGTTTCCATATGTCACAGTTACCTCATGAATAACGATTTTAATTTTTTGCACTTATTATCTAGATGTTTTTACAAAAAATAGAAGTATAGAAAGGTTCAGAAGAAACATCGAAAATCATTATTTTCTTCTTTCGGGCAAGAAAGTCATGAAAATTGTATCAAATTTTGATACAATTTGTACCCGACACTCCCCTATTAACTCGAGTTTTCTTGAATTGTTAGAAATTTTTCAAATTTATAAGACATTTTTGATATTTTCCTTAGTTTCCTGAAAAATTGTAATATTTTATAAAATAATGAAGAATTCCATGAAATTTTCTGACATTATTGAGTATAACTAATAATTACGTAAATGTTCGAAAAATCAGAAGCCTCCAAACAGTCTTGTGTAAATTTGCATGCTTTTCGAAGTATTTATGTCAAGTTTTTCAGAATTTTTTATAATGTTGAGGTTTTTCGAAATTTCAATACAGAGAATTTTTGAAGTTCGAATTCATTCGTTCGAGTTTTGATATAATTCGCTACTGATGAAAAAAAATTTTTTTCGATGTTTTTTTTTCATCAGTAGCGAATTATCCAAAAATTCTCTTACTCGAGTAGAATTTTCGAGAATTTTATCAAATACTCAAGATTATGGAGAATTTCCAATATTTTTAAGTTTTTTCAATCTTTTCACGGTTTTTGGGAAAATTTTTACAAGCTCAATTTGTCAAATTTCACGTATTTCGAAGCGAATTAAAAATATTCCCAAGAATTCGGAGGATAACTGAAAACTTTCGTTGATACGATAATTTATTTACAAACGTTTTTTTATATTTTCCAATTTTTTGAAGGGGGGGGGGGGTGAATTCGAGCACTCTAAAACAGGGCGCCAGTACTATACGAGCCGGCACTGCATTTATACATCCATTTGAACCCCCCCCCCCCCCCCCCCCCCCCCCCCCCCCCCCCCCGGTTCACGGGCGAACGTGCATAAGTGAGCCATTCGCGGTACTTCTCGTTCGATCCGAGCCTCTTATTTCACACTTGTTCCCACTTTTTCTCTCTCTTTCCCGCGTCTCTTTCGTTGGAAGGGTCTTTTATATTTTTACGCTTTTCTGCACACAGCCAGTGGGGCGGTGCAATTAACAATAGCGGGTCAAGTAGTTGCGCCTTTAATGAGATCCACGAGTCATGCGCTAAGTTCAAAGTCGGCAAGTGTTTGCACTGGTGAAAATCTTGGACTTTTTTCCCAGACATTTTTCAGCTATTCGGTGATGTAGAATGATGTAGAATTCTACATCAATTGGTTCTATGATGTAGAATTTCTTGAAGATAAATTTGTGTATCATTACCAAAAATTATCAAAATCCCTCAGACTAAATTAAAAAAAAAAATATGACACAGTATTCAAGCATGAATGACTACCCCTAAATTTGCAAATGAAAACATATCACATTCTTTATTGTTGAATAAAACTGTCTACATTTGCTTCATCTGGGTTTTACCTGGTTTTGTTTGTCAGGGGTTAAGTAGGAGGGGGCGTGTGAAAACGTCAATGCTGACTTGGTTCCGCGTTCGCGAAAGGAAATCCGTAACCTACATGTTTCGTATTCGAAACTACACGTATTCAAACAGTCGTTTCGCTGAAGAAATGAATCGCTTGAGTCTAACTAACACTGCATATCTTCCTGTCATATAATGGAATGTCATTTATATAATATAATACATTATATATCTCTCCGTATTATAAACAAACAAGCGCCCCCCCCCCCCCCCCCCCCCCCCCCCCCCCCCCCCCCCCCCCCCCCCCCCCCTCCCAACCCCTTTCTATCAATGTATATCGATTTCTAGCTATTCCCATTAATATCTGTAAATATCCGTCGATCCAATTACAATTGTTTCCGATAATTTTCTATAGATTCCCATTCACTCTCATTTATTCCCATTGATTATTTTCGACTCACATCGACTCCCATTCATTCCTATAAAATCTCATCGATTCCTATCCATTTTGATTTTTTCATCTATTGCCATCAACTTCTACTGTTTTCCATAAATTTCCATGTATTTCTCGGAACTTACATTTATTCCCATCAACTATCGATTCTCTTCAATTCCTATTGATTAACATCAACTCCTATCAATCCCCATTCATTACCATGGATTCCATGAATTTTCATAAATTCCCATCGATTGCCATCAATTCCTTTCCATTTTCATCGATTTTCTATCAATTCCTATAGATTCACACCCATTCCCATAAATTCCCATGAATTCCAATCAATAACCATGAACTTTTATCGATCCTCATCAGTTCCCATCAATTCCGATCCATGTTTATCGATTACCATGAGTCCCCATAGGTTTCTATGAATTCCTATTAGTTCCCGTCGATTACCATCAATTTCTATCAATCCCCATTATTCCCCATCGATTACCATTAATTCCTGTCCATTTACATCGATTCCTATCAATTCTTATAGATTTCTATCGATTCTTATGAATTTACATAGATTTCCATCCATTCTCATTAATTTACATCAATTCCTTCACTTACCATCAATTCCCATCAAACCCTATTAATTAGCATCTATTCCCATCAATTACGAAAATTCCTATAAATTCTCGTAGATTATAATCGATTTCTATAAATTCCCATCAATTACCATCAATTCCTATAGATCGACCTGGGGTCCTATCAATCCCTGTTGATTCCCTTCAATTCCCATCAATTTTTAAACATTCTCTTCGGCTCACATCAATTCCTATCAAACCTCATCGATTCCCATTGATTACAAACAATTCCTGTGGATTGGGGGTTGGCGCGCATTGCGCACAGCCCTCTAGTGCATACATATATCTATATATATACTTTTTATGCCCAACATAATCACAGGCCAAATATCTACGTTTTATAATCATTTCTATGTCACAATAAAAAACGAAGCGTTGTAAATAGTTCGCAATTTTATTCGGACGATACAGTAAATTTCTGATAATGGCGCCGAATTTCTCCTCGTTACTTTGTAAAAATGATAAATGGACTGCGCTACTTTTTGTCCACAATCGAATCACTTTTCACCCCAGATAGTCTTGCCCGGAATTGAGAAAAATGATCCGGCGTTAATTAATTTCGTTCGGCGTATACATCAACATTCACTCAGCACTCTTACATTTTTCACACTTAAGCGAGTGATAATTTATCGTCGAAAAATACTATTTCCACTTTGTCGAAGCTGCCAATATTTTTCGTTACTATGGCTAAGTATCGCGGAAATTAAAAAAAGCTTCACTCGTTTTGTTTTCTGCATCGTTTATAATATTAGGGGCGTTGGCAAAAAATAAATCTTTCTTATATTCGCTTAATACTTCCCTGATATTTTTTCCCCAATTATTTTTGTCAGCTTGCACTTCAAAAAGTTGGGTTTTCCGAAAAGCTCGTCATTCGAATTTTTCAAGTTCCTTCCAATGTAGAAAATTTTCAGAGTGGAATATTTTTTACTCAATATACTTTTCTTAATTTTTAACATTTCCACCACATTTTAAATAAAATTTGTACCCCCTGGCCATTCCTCCCCTTGTTCTGAATACTGACGTTCTCATTTTTATTTCGACTTTGTACCTCCGCACAAAATCTTTTTCTTTTTTCAGAATCGCATGTTGAAGTGCTTGTAATGCATTTTATTGATGTATTCCCGATTCGAAAATTGACAGTGGTGGATCTCGCTTCCGGGGCTGCCAACTTTTGTCAACCATTGCGCTCTGTAATGAATAAATATATTTTTTCTCACATTCCTAAATTCAGGCTGAATGGAATTGTTTCAAGTGAATTTCGATATATTTTTTCTGAAACGTGGATTTACGAATTCAATTTTAGAAAAACAAAGGAGCAAAATTCAAAATCCGGAATCCAAATATTATCTCAGAATTGGAGTATCCTGCAAATCCCAATAATTTATGTTCAACTGGAAAAGCTCTTTATGTTCTATTCGACCAATTTTTTTTCTATCAATAGTTATGTTTTTCGTCATACAAAACTCAATTTTCAAAATTTTTGAGTCATTACTGTGTGACATCTCATTTTATTTGGTTTCCCGCTTGCACATTGTTCAATTTTAGGAAAGAGCGTTTTATGGGAAATTCATTTTATCAGAACGTTTTATCGGATACGTTTTAGGGACACGAATTTATCGGGGAAAGTAATTCGAAGCGAGGGATCGTTTAAGATTTCAAATCTTGTTAATGTCATTTAGGTGTTGTCATTACTCAGAAAGAATTATTGAAATTCTTTTATATTCGGGTTGGTTGAGAGGGTTTTGTCCATTTGTTGAGTGAAAAACTTTAGGACAGTGTTTCTTAACGTAATTGGCTCGAATCCTTTTTTCATATTATATTATCATTCAATTTAAAGAACTTAATGTGTGAATTTATGATATTTAATAGAAGTTCTGAAGTTTTTTGAATATTTCTGAACAGAAAGATTCTGCGAATTCAAAGGAGGGAAGAGCCATCCCTAGTAGACATGTTTACGTAAGCCTGCTACACAACAGTGCGTCCGCACGTGGACGTAAACTTTACGTAAACAGTTTACGTAAACTGTTGACATCATGCTTGCATCAAATTTATGTAAAGTCTTTATTTCCAAAATTTCAAAATTATTTGAAATTCCAGAATTTCGGAAAATTTGAGGAATTTCGGATTTTTTCTTAAATTTTTCGACTTGTTCAAATTTTTGTAGATTTCGAAAATCTTGACAGTTCACATGAAATTTGTGTAAACATCATGTAAACAGTTTACGTGAAGTTTTTGTTAAAGTGCGGACGCACTGGCACGTAAACTTTAGATAAACTGCGTGTGCACACTGTTTACACCGTGTGCGCAAAGTGTTTACGGAAACATGTCTACTAGGGATACGTTTTTACAGTTCTTAACTTCGGAAAAAATAATGGTCGATTATTATTCGCGATTGAAATGAATTCTGGAATCATGAGAATTTGACTGAATTTTAAAAAATTGTAATATCTTTAAAATTGTACAATTTTAGGACAGTAATTTCCAAAAATTTATAATTTCTTCATTTGGACTTTTCCAACCGACAAATTTTTACTCTCTATAAATTCAAGTTATTTTCTCGAGATTCTTGAAATTCTCTTCAAATTAGTTATCAGATCAAGATATTTCTCACTAATAATACATTTATTTTCAAAACTGGCGACGTTGTATTTTGGCATCCACAATTATTGCCATTATCTAATTGTTTCCTTCTTAACTTAGACTCATTGTTAGAGTTGGAGCAACAATCAAAAAATAAAAGTGTTGGAAAATATGAGTTATCCGGATATGCATTTTTATTCACATAATACTTTCGAAAAATTATATTCCAAATAAAAGCACATCAATCACAAATTAAAATATTCAAGTATGAAGAAACAATAGAATTGAATGATGACATTTTCGAATCAAGATAATTTCCTATCTTCACACTATGCAGTAGAAAAATTTGACGATAGGTAATTTTTTTTCTAATTATTTAAATTTTTCTTCATTGATAATCAATTTTCTCTCGCTCAGGAAATTCGTATTTTCTGTATAAAAGTACAAATTTTCCGAACACGTAATCTACTCTATTTTCGAGCCAAAATGCAATCCCAATTAAAGCGTTTCGGCACTAATTTGGCGCGTCACTCAAATGCCGAACGAAGCTTGAATTTATAAACATTGGTTTATTTATAATTAAAATGTCGTGACCTTAAACTTATAGCTCTATTTTATGACGCGATGAAGGGTTTTCCCAATAGTCTGACGCTAAGTAATGGCCCTCGTAAAAGGAAGAAGCACTTCCCATTTCGGAAGAGATTTTCAAGTGTCTCAAGAACATTTAATTTAGGACCGCTTCTTTTTTGGATGGGGGCCAAAAAGAAACATTTGCGACCTCGAAACGCGCAAGTTCATAAGAATCAGGCTTCGCGGACTCAATCAAAGTAATGAGCATAATTTTTCATTTCCTTTCCCTAGTGATTCTAGTTTTCATGAAAACTTCATAAAATTATCGAGTAATTTTTATGGAAAAATTAACATTTTATACGGTCAATTTTCATGAATTTCATGAAATTTTTATAAAATCAGCGATTTTTATCAAGTGATGATTTATAAGAATTTATAAAAATATTTTTTTCTGAATCCTGGATTTTTAAAAAAAGAATGTTTCCTACACTTTTTATAAAATTTCTACATACAAATTGCACATTTTATGAGTTTTATCAAATCAACTTAATGAAATAATGAAATATCATGAAAAATGTATGATTTTTCTAAAACTTTCATAAAAACCAAGATCACTAGGGTTTTCACGATAATATACTGAAAATGTCCTTGTTTATGCAATCATTTCACGAATATAATTTCGCAAAACTTTAAAAGTTCACTACTGAATCTGTAATCGAACGTAATTTGAATCAAAATTTCCAAGAAAATTGTGTCGAATTATAACTGAAGAAAACATGATTGATTCGATTTTTCGAAATATTTTTTTTCAAGTGAATGGAAATTTTTACGAAATCCTACAAGTTTTTATAACATTTTCCACACATATCGGCAAAATTGTTTCAAACATTATTTGAAATGATTTGTGAACACACAAAAATTGAAGGAATCTAAGTCAGTAGAATTTTTCATAAATTTCAGGGGTTAGCTACATTTTTCGAAATTTATCGAAACTCTATCAAAATTATTCATTATACTTGAAATAAGGAAAAAAACATTAAAAATTATGAATAAATCTTTGTGGAATATGTAACAAATATAAATAAATTATAAAATCTTACGTGAACTCTATCGTTTTTTTTCCTCAATTTGACGATGAAATTTTAGTTATGAAGACTCTTGAAAAACTTTGCAAAGTATATGTAGCAAAAAAAATTATTGCAAAAGATTTCAAGATTTTGAAAATGATCAATCACTTCTTGAAATTCCAAAGTATTGAAGGAAAATTATTTTAAATGATATGTCCTGGAATGATGATTTGTATGAAATTATCAAAAAATTTACAGATTTCGTCCAATTTTCTAAGATCCCTAGTGATTTTGGTCTTTATGAAACTTTCATAAAAATCGTAAGTTTTCCATAATTTCTATATTTTTTTATAATATTAATTTCATAAAACTTTGATAGAATGTGCAATTTTAATAAAGCAATTTTATAAAAATTTTGTGAAACATTTTTTTAAAAAAAATCTGAGATTTATAACAAACTCTTTTTCATACCGTTTTTCATAAAATTAACTTCATGAAACTTTCATAAAATGTGCAATTTTCATAAAGCGATTTTATGAAAATTTTAT
>JAPYZK010004389.1:0-12375 GCA_030522785.1 Platygaster equestris
AAGGAATTTTTCCAATAGTAATATTTAATACGTTTTTATTACACAAGGGAATAGAAAATCATGTTCGTAATGTTTTTTAGAAATTATAAAACGTTAAAACACATGATTTTATAGAATTTCAAAATTCTTCAACTCAAATTGAAAATAAGCATCCAAATTGACATAGATTAGATGGACAAGAAAGTTGACTATCGGATTTCTGATGCAAATCCCGCTGCCTCCAAAAATTTTTTAAATTTCTTTCGAAACGAAATTTGAGCTAGAGCCTCATAAACTGATGCAAAGTGGTATATAAATCAGCAAAATGATCCAAAAAAGGTTTGAAAAATTTTTGCATATTTTTAAAAATGTTGAAAAACAATTTTTATAAAAAATGCTTTTTTTAAATCCACTTTACAAAAAATGCAAATTTCATAAGACTTTCATAAAACCGACCTTATGAAAATTTTTATAAAAATTTTCCATAAGGTTTTTATAAAAACCAGAATCACTAGGGTTGCTATTACATGTGCGTGATATAACTTGATCGAATCGGCATCGGTGTCTTTCATTTACTTGGTTCTCGCTTCAAAAACTACTTTTCAGAAGCTCCCTTGATTTGTATCGGTTCATAAATGACAGTGTTTTGACGATTCGATATTTTTTGCATAATAGAATCCTTGAAAAGGTATCATTTGAGCAATCGACCACCAAACTTCTTTTCGTTCAACACTTTTGCAATTTCTGTTCGTTTGATCTCGATTCAGAAAATCCCTAAAATGAGTGATACCGAATTTCCCTCGAAATATCACTCTTTCAGTGAAACTCGGGGAATTCAATTTAATGACGAGTTTATGGGGAAATTATACGCCAGGCACTCGGCAAATAACGCGATGGAACATTAGACGATAACCCGGACGAGATAATTACAAGAGCGCGTAATGTTCCGAAGATCGAACGTGAAACTCGTCGGCCGGTTTATTCTCGCTATCCCCGATAGCGTGTAATTCAGGATCGAGTGATCTGAATGATGCGTAATTATAGATCATTCAGCTGGCCTTCGTCCCAGAGGATATTTTCCGCGGATCGGAGTATGACCTTCGACGAGGAAGAAATCCCCACCGGAAATGCTGATAAATTCTTGCTACACCTTTGAATGGTAACGCGAAAAATTCGCAAGGATGTTGGATTTTAATCCATGAACGATGTCCTACTCATGTTTTTATTGCATGGGCTTCGGCGGGATGAGGCTCAATAACAGGATTCCTTACACTTCATTAATCCTTTAATTACAAGCTTGTTAAGTATTGCAAAATCAAAAAACAAATTTTCAGTGAAGGGATTATTGAAATGCATCAAACAGAGTCAATTGAAATTCAGTTATCAGTGAGGTAGTGAGTTTATTTTTGCGACTGTCATTGGAAGTACGTTTGAATGATTTGTTTTTTCTCAATGAAAATCTCATAATTTTTCATAATGAACCTAATTTGTCTTTCAACGATTCTTTAAAATAATTTAAATAAATTTAAATAATTCTTTTTTTTTTGGGGGGGGGGGCTATCGCCCCCATGCCCCCCCCCCCCCTGGATCCGCCACTGCCCGAATTTGATTTTGATAACAATACAGAATGAAAAGTCGATTTTCTAAACAGCCATCCCTTTGTCGCCCATTTCTAAATGACACCGTGAAAAAGCCTCCAATGCTCGATCATCGATCGAAGACATAACACGCATTCTTTCCGTCCATCCCCATAACGTGGCCGGAGAAAAAGGAACAGAAACGGCATTATTCGCCGTGGTAAAGGTTTCGCACGAGGTGGTCCCGGATCAAACGAATCCTCGTCGATTCGGACGGGTCGCGCGAGCTCGCGATCGGAGAAAAAAAAGAAAAGCACTTCGTGAAATATGATGCACGGGGCAGAGCATTGTCTCGCGTGTTCGGGACACCGGGACAATGGGGACTTTCGAATAAGCTCCTAATGATACCAGAACCAAGCGTTCTACGCTGTCAATTTCAAAAAACGAAACCAACCAAAAATGACACGATTTAATCCTTAATCTCCTTAAGAAACATGATACCATTACAGACGTATTTTCGTTCCGCATGCAAGAATAAAAAGTGTTAAATTATGATACGTTTGAATTTTCCAGTGATAGTTACATAGGAGGAGGAGGTGAGGACTTAAGTTTTTTACTACACTCGCGTAGTTTTTTTTTACTACACTTCATACGTTTCTGAGGATTTTTCTAGAAACATGCTCGAATGTTTTTTGACAATTTTTCATTGTTTCTCGAAGCTTTGAGGAATTACTGAAAAATTGTCAACCAAATTTTTCGCATTTTTCAAAAATATCTACGACGTTTTCTGTATGAAAAATGCGTTTTCGAAAATATCGAGTATGTTATAGATGCCTTTTATTAAGTTCGAGTATCGGTAGAATACTGGATTTCACGGGAACGTACGCGAATCCAGCGGTGCGTGCGCGTAATAAGACGCGCGCCGCCCACGGCAACTTGTTGGGACTCTGGCATTACGCGAGGCTGTTTGATGATCTGGGGAAATGAGTGATCGAGATTCCTATTTTTTAACTGTGAAGTAATTAGACTTGCGAAATTTTTTTTCCGATACTTTTGGCAATACTTTTCTGATTATCGATCGAAAAAAATGCATCGTATACTGTTACAGTTACAGTTAATATTGCAATTACTATAGAATCAAGATTCCTATTTTTTAACTGCGAAGTAATAAGACTTGCGAAATTTTTTTTCCGATACTTTTGGTAATACTGTTCTGATTGATCGAAAAAAATGCATCGTATACTGTCATAGTTACAGTAAATAGTGCAGTTACTATAAAATCAAATATAGTAACCGTAAATATTACTGCTTTTATACTCGATCTGTTACAGTCACTCAGAATAGTAACCGTATTTTCAACGTAGTTAATTCCAAGTCTCTGAAACAGCATACAATCGCTACATCTGGTCCTATTCCGAGCTCAAGCACGTAGCTAGGGAGGGGGTTGAAGCCATCCCTGAAATTCGGGAAAATTTGAAAATCTAGCACATTTCCGAAAAGTGTATTTCGAAAAAAATAGTTGAAAAATACTGACTTTCGCAAGTATCAATATTTTTGAGAAACTTGCAATTTTTTAACATTTTCAACATTTCAAGATTTTCAACAATTTTGGGAATTTCGAGAGTTTGGAGGATTTTGAGAATTTTAGATGTTTTTAGAAGTGTGAAAATTTCGAAATTTCAAAAATTTCGGAAATTTTGAAGTTGTAAGAAAGTTTCGAAATTCTGAAAATGCACAATATTTTCATAATTCTGGAAATCACGAAAATTTTACGAATTCTCAACACAGCGAAAAACTTAATAATTTGGAATATTTCTAACATTTCGAGATTTTCAACAGTTTTGAGAATTTTCAAAAATTGAAGTATTTCAAGATCTTTAATAATTTAAAGAATTTCGAAAGTTTTTCGTATTTTTTTACAACAGTTTCAAAAATTTTAGAAATTTCAGAGACTTGAAAAAGTTTCGAAAATTTTGAGAATGAAGGCAGTTTCGATAATACTGGAATTTGGAAAATTCTACGAATTTCCAAAATTTCGAGAAAATTTTGGTTTAGCTGGGACATTTTCATTGTATTCCAAGATTTTTGACTATTTTGATGAATTTTAAAGTTTAGAGGATTTTTAAAATTCTTAAACTTTTTGGAATATTCAAAATTTTAAGAATTTCGACAATTTTTATAATTTCAGAAATTTGAAAAAGTTTTAAACATTCTGAAAATTCACAATACTTCGACAGTTATTGAAATTCCGAAAAATTCAACAAATTTTCCGGAACTTTGAGAAACTTGAATTATTTGGACATTTTGGCCATTTCAAGATTTTCAACAATCTCGCGAATTTTCAAAGTTTGGAGTATTTCGAGAATTCCAAAAGTCTAGAAAATTTTGACAATTCAAAAAATTTTAAAAATTTCGGAAATTTCAGAGATTTGAAAAAGATCAGAAAGATCCCAAAATTCTGAGAATCAATGAAATTTTCATAACTCCCCAACAACACTTTACTTTTCAAACTTGTTGAATGAATTTCGAGTAAAAATCACCTCAGCCCCCTCCGAACAAAATTTCTGGTTACGTCGAGCCATTTCCATTTAACCATTTTCGGGCTTAATTTGATGGACCAACTGCATTCAAGCCGCAATTTCACCCCATGTAAGTGGAGGGCGCGCCTGAATGCTCTTAATACCCTCTTTTCCCGATGGCCATTTGTGCGCGATGTTTGCGGACGTTGTGGCTACGTCGACAGGTTTTTCGCCCTCTTTGAAACAAGATTTACCACGTCCTTTCATCGCTCATTTTTCAGCTGTCACATTTCTCGAACGTCCCGTTTTCTGCGGGCGCCGATGATTTTCAAACGCGCTCCTTTTATTGCCACACGTGAAAAGACTCGGTGGTTTTGAAAACTTCATCCACCTCGAACTTTCTCCGCTCGCCGCGGAAATAAATTCAATGAGCAAGGATCGTTTGATGCTCTGACGAACGCGACCGCACTTATGCAACCGTCGAATTGAACCTGGTTCGCATTTTCATATTTGTCTACTGAATAAGTTCGGTTTTCGAAAATCGAAAAAAAGTTGTCGCCACCCAGTGGCGGATCCAGGGGGGGGGGGGGGGGTTGGGGGGATTCAAACACCTTCTGAAAGTTCAGTAGAGTTCACATTTTGATTTTGAAGTTTTAATAATTGGAAATTTGTCATTAAGAATAGTAGTAAGAACTTAAAAACCTATTAGGTTCGAATTTTAAAGTATCAAGTTCAGATTTGAAGTTTGAGGTTTGAATTTGATGTTAGGAGTTCCAAATTTGGATTTAATGTCGTGATTTGGAGTTGGCAGTTCAAATCAAAAGTTTAAATTGGAAATTCAGAGTTTTTAATCGTATTCAAAACTCAAAATTGAAAGTTCGATGTTCGAATTTGAAATATGAAGTTCAACACGTTCACATTTGATATTTTAAGTTCATAATGGAAGTTTACAGTTCAGATTCGAAGTTTAGAGTTTTAAATTTAAATGTAAAGTTTGGAAGTTGAGGTTCGAATTTGAAGTTCAGATTTGGAAGTTCAAGTTCGAACGTGAAGTTTATTCTCAGTTTTAAGTTTGGATTTGAAATTTGGAGTTTAAATGAGATATCTGGAGTTTAGAACAAAAGTTTGCACTTCAAAGTAAAAGTTAAGTTTTGAATTTGAATTCTCGAATTTAAATTTGAAGATGGCAGTTCAAAGTTTAAATCTGATGTTGAACGTTTAGGTTCGGAGTTTGCAGTTTGAATCGAAAGTTAGGAGCTTTAAATTAAAATGTGAAGTTCGGAGTTTAAAGTTTGAATTTGAAAGTTTAAATTTAGAATTCAATTTTAAAGTTCGAAATCCAAAGTTAATGTTGAAATAAGAAGTTCAGAGTTCAAACTTAAAGTATGAAGTTAGAATGTAAAGTTTGACATTCGAATTATAGACCTATAGTTCAGAATGAAAGTCTAAAGCTCAAAGTAAAAGTTTGAACTTCGAATTCAACGTTTAGAGTTCCAAGTTGAAATAAGATGATCGAAGTCCATATATTCAAATTTCAAAGTTGAAGTTCGAAAGGTTCGAACTTTCGAATTTAGAATTCAAGTTCAAAATTTGTGTTCAAATCCGAATTCAAATTTGAAGTTGAAATTTCGAGTTACAAGTTCGATGTTCTATTCCGAAATTTCAAGTTTAATGTTCAAATTTTAAGTTTCAAGTTTGATGTTGAAATTCGAAGTAGCTAGCTTGAAGTTTCGAATTTTTTGAAAATAAACTCTACTTAATCCAGAATTAACGGTAGTTGACTTAGTAATGTTAATCGAAGATCCGTAGAAAAACTGAAAAATGGCATGCAATTTAGCTTGTAGATGATAATTGCTCATTGAATGAATATTGTTAACATCAATATAATGTACATATAGTATATTGTGCGACTAGTGCCACACTCGCTACGCTCGTGAGGCAATCTCCACGTTCGAAGAATCTCTTCTTTCTACCGATAGTCGCACACAATATTTTATTCAACAACCGCGAGAAATATGTCATTTCATGGCCCGGGGGGGGGGGGGGGGGGGGGAATAATGGGTTACTCGATTGATTGACGCAACAATCGCCCTTAGAACTTTGCTACGTACGCTAGGGAGTAAAAAACTAATTATTCCTTTCGTTGCTTTGATTTTCATCGGGATTGATTATGACTGTATTCGACAATTTCGTAAACAGCAACCAAAACATTGCAGCAATACATAGTTTTGTAATTTTGGGGTTAGGGTTGGGGAGCTAGACGTTTCGATGTATGTCGAGTCGCTCGTCCGCCATCTTGTTTCCATTATCCGTGCGTAAACGGTCGCTAAACTGAGCGTGAGTGAGTAACTAGCTATAGGTCGTTAATATGAGCGTGGGCGAACAGCTTATTCGCCCACTATTGGGCGAACGAGTTCATCACTCGCATTCCATACGTCAACAATCAGGTAATACATTATTTCGTCCTCTCTCAGCAGGGCGACGAAATTACATATTTTCCGCGGGCGTTGAATAAAAGATTTTGAAAACCCACCCCGAAAAATTTTTCTAGATCCGCCCCTATGACGCCACCTATGCTCAAGTGCGCATTTTCGCTTAGGAGGGTGCTTCTGGCCCGATTGTCTGCACGTATCATGAAACACGAAACACGTTCTCGACTCAACTCTTCAATCCGATATCGGAACCGGAGCAAAACAAAGACCCCTCGCATATAATTCATCGCGCGAGTGCCGAGTTATCTCAAGTTGCCTTACACTTTTTTGCCGAATCCACGGTGCGAGGATGGGCGAAAAAAGGCATAACCGAAAGATAAGCAGAGTCGCAATAACCGGTCACAGCGAGCATGTATCGCGGTCCTTTCATCTTAATCAAGCGTTCCTTCGGACTCTCGTCGCCTCCTCCTCGAGTCGCGAGTCGCAAGCCGAGGAGGACGAAAAAAAGTAACATCGGAAAGAATCCGAAAGCGCCTTGACACCGCATCGTCTCTCGTTACCTCCGTTCGCGATACCCATCGACCGTTCCGTTTCGAGATCACGCTGCGAGCAAATTGCGAGCAACGTCGCGGAAAAGAAGACGAGTAGCACGCGCGAAATCTGACTGACGTGGAGAATTAACTTTGATCGCAGGAATTTCGTTTTCCATGTACTTAGCGTTTGATTACTCGGTTTTCTGATACAGGCTATGGGTAAAAATCGCCTGGAGAACGAAAATTGGCCAATCGAGAGAAATAATCTTTTTCAGAGTGAAAACTGACTGATTCTGGAGTCAATTCATAACGCACAAGTAGAAGATAAATTCACGAAATTGAATAGTACAATTTTTACTCGTTTAATCCAAGAAGGTATAGTAGACGTTGACTCGAGGGAAGGAAAAAAGTCATGCTCCGCTCAAGAGCGCGCTCATGCATTTCGAACTAATCCACTTGCGTTCGAAGAGCGGTATGAATATCTGACAGTGTCGGGTTCTGGTGCCGAAGAGGATCTTATTTTTCATAGCCGTGCGAGATGGCGATTCGCAGATATGCACGGCTATGAAAACGAAATAGATCGCCTTCATTCCGATGAATCAAAGATCGGGGACTTAGACATCACACATAAGTCACTTGAAGAGATCCTCCCTACCCGCAAAAAATCAAAGCAACAAGGAAATTGCAGTACACTCGAAGCTTGCAATTTGTCTCGCTTCGAGCCTGAGTCTCATTGGACAAATTACAAAGATCGTAAAACGAAAGTTCAAAGACTTTATTTCATGGTCAATAATAGCCAATTTCTAGGCTTTTCCACATTTTTTTATCCGTTGCCTGGGTTTTTCGATACGTCCAGAATTTTTTCTCCAAGCAGCTCTTTTCTATGGTTTTTTTTTTTTTCAAATTCTAATATTCCTATTCCTTTCTTCGGGCGTTTTTCAATTCTCTTTTTGTTTGGTTCCATCAGCCGACAAATATTCACGCGCTTCCAAGTTCTCGCCTCGTGTCGAGGGCCAGCCTTTTCTTCGCGACTGTTGACACTGCGGTGCAAAAATTACAGCGCACCGCGAACCTGTGCGCAACGCACGGATATATACAAATCGAAACGCGCTCGCGAGGGGTTAAGTTCGCACGGGTTATAATGGAAACTACATATTCACGCGCGCGACTGTTTCACATTAAATTACAACTTGGAAACTAACCCTTGGGACTTTCGCATAATTTAAGGTCTTTTTTTGTTCCATGGTCTCTACGGAATCGAGCTTGGATTTTTCAAATTTTTTCCGAATCACGGAATGGCTGTAAAGTTTGGAATTTTTATTTGTTGTGGAGCTTTCAAAGGTACTACATAAATTGTTTTAACACTTGGAGTTTCATGTCCAACTAATGTTATAAATAACTAGTACCCCTAGTGATTCTAGTTTTTATAAAAACTTCCTCAAAAATTTGTATAAAAATTTTTAAATGGTCGGTTTTGTTAAAGTTTTTTAAAATTTGCCTTTTTCGATAAAATTTGCAAATTTGAAAATTTTTTCTAATCTCTTTGGGATCATTTTGATAACGTATATGCTATTTTCATCAGTTTATGAGGCCCTAGCTCAAATTTCGTTTCGAAACAAGTTTAAAAATTTTTGCGAGGCAGCGGGATTTGAACTCGCGACCTTTGCATCAGAAATCCGATATTCAACTTTCTTGTCCATCAAATCTATGTCAATTTGGATGCTTATACAAATCGCGAAGTTTTTATAAATATAAAGGTTTTATAAGAAAATTTGGAGGCTTTTAATAGTTTTTATAAAAAAACAAACGAATTGTATGAAAATTTTGACAGATTTTATGAAAAAATCTTTTTTAATGAAGATTTTTTAAAACCACTTTATAAAAATCGAAAACTTCATATAACTTTCATGAATCAAACCTATCAAAAAACAAATTTTCAATAATAATTAGCTGATCTTATAAAAACTCGGTCTATTTTTATAAAAATTACAATTACTAGGGACCGCAAGAGTGACACATGAATAAAATCAGAAAAATGAGTAAGTATTTTATCTCTTGACCCAGAGAAACATTTTCGAATACTTTTTTCGACTTTCATTTATCAATCCTGACGTATCTTGTAACAGCAAAGGCGATACGCGTAACATGCGTCGCTCTTCAAATTATATTTTTAGTCGGTCTGACGCGCACGATGGAAACGTATTTTATGAAAGGGCGCAGAAAAAAGTTGCGAACGGGAATGAGGCACACTCTAACAATTTCCTCCCAAGGGAAAATATCGTGACGCTGATCAGACGCGTCAAATACGCGTCGTCTCGTTTCGCCCTCTTGAAATCGTACTTCAAAATGACAAGCGAGTCGAAAAAAAAGAAGCTGCAATAAATCGAGATCGGCTTCCTTTTCGTCGTTGCGAAAATTCACGAGGGATCATAAATCGCAATTTATTCGCAACGCAACCACGATTAAAATGGCAAAAAAAATTACGCGCTCGATAAAATTTCCGTTTCAAAGCGCAGCGAGGACTTTTCAGATGCTACTCGTTCTACGCTTAAGGAAACGGAAATTTATTGGTTGCATTCGACTTTGCCGCGAGATCGAAACAGTTTCTAACTGTTTTCTTGGGTAAGGATTTTCACTTGGGGTTAGATGGAAAAAAATTGTAGGGCTATAGTGTTATGGAAATTTGATCATGTCGGGAGAAAATCCAGTCTTAATAATCCAGTGAAATAATAATTAGAGGGAATGAAATTTCATGTATATTGTATACTTTCTGGGAATCTGAGTTGTAAGTTATTTTGCCTTATTTCAATAGAAAACCGAATTTTCTATCTCGAATCTCTGTATTAAATAGTTTTTTTTTACACATGCACAAAGACGGCTTTTTTTCATGTACGAAATGTGGGCTCAAAATGGCACTTTTCATTGATATAGTATAGCAGTGCGGAATAAGCGTGCGCAAATAGTATATTGTGCGACTAGTGGGAGAAAGAGAAGATTCCTCGAGCGTGGAGATTGCCTCACGAGCGTAGCGAGTGTAGCAACACGCGAGTGGAATCTCCTCTTTCGACCAATAGTCGCACACAATATTATATTTAACAATCGCGAGAAATATGTGATTTCACGGCCCTGCTGAGAGAGGGGGAAATAATGGGTTGCCTGAGTGATTGATGCAACAATCGCCCTTAGAGCTTTGCTACGTACTTTAGGGAGTTAAAAACTAATTATCCCTTTCGATGCTTTGATTTTCATCGGAACTGATTACGACTGCATTTGACACTTTTGTAAACAACAACAAAAACCTTGCAGCAATACACAGTTTCGTTATTTTGAGGTTAGGGTTGAGAAGAACGTTTCGATATATGTTGAGTCGCTCGTCCGCCATCTTGTTTCCATTATCCGTGCGTAAACGGTCGCTAAACTGAGCGTGAGTGAGTAAATAGATATAGGTCGTTAAGATGAGCGTTGCCATACGTCAACAATCAGGTAATCCATTATTTCGTCCACTCTTAGCAGCGCCACGGAATCCCGCATATTTCTCGCGGGCGTTGAATAAACGCTATTTTGCGCACTGTTTTTGGAAATATTTCCGCACCAGTTTGAAAAATTTTTCAAACCGTGCTAAAATTTTGAAATTTCAAGACATTTTTATAAACTCCACAAATTTTGCAAAATTCTCAAAATTTCCGAAAATTTCTGAAATTCTCAGAATTACCTAAAATTTCAAAAATTGTCGAAATATCCAAAAATTTTTAAAATTTCCGATAATTACCAAAATTCTGGAAATTTTTCGAAATTCTCACAATTTTTAAACATTTCCAAAAGTAACCAAAATTTCCAAAAATTTTAAAAATTTCAAAATGCCCAAAAATGTCTAAAATTATCAAAATTTCGAAAAAATTATGAAATTTTCAAAAAATGTTTGAAAATTTTTATTTCAGTTTTTCGTGCACTCAAAAGCGCCATCTTTGCGCATTTGTAAAAAAAGTATGCAACAAGTGCGCAAGATAGGTTAGCCCGTGAGTGTAAAGTTTGAAACACTCGACTTCGGCTAGCACACTCTCGACTCCGACTCACGCACTCGACTTCGGCTGCACTCGCTACGCTCGTGCGCCTCCATCTCGCGCGTTTGCCTCCGTTTCGTGTTCCAAACTTCACACTCACGGAATAACCTACTTTGCGCACTTGTTACATACTGCACTATAAATTAATTTCCAATTCAAGTTCGAACTCTTCGAGAATGACTCAAAAATAAAATTCCGGACCTGACAGATTGTGTGAATCAATCTAAATAAATGCAGGTCAAACTGCGCCAAAATCGTCGCCTCGACTGATTAGCCAGCCGGAAACAATCAGACGCGGCCGGAAATGTTCATTGGACGGAACAAATGGACGCAAAATACGGCAGGCCCAACTTGACTATGCATCACATGCTCTTTGATCGCCAACACTGCGAGAGCGTGTGCCTGAATACTCCATTGTTTCGGAGCATAAAAACACGCTCGCTCGCGTTGCTTCATTTAACAAGCCCGCCAACTCGCGCATCCACAAAACTTGGCGCGACGGAAGCGACGCGTGATTTTATCAAAGTTTCATTTTCACCGCGAGCATAATACGTTACGTGTACATAGGTGGTACACAGCGCCAATGTTTCAGAGTTACGAGAGCCCATTCTGCCTTTTATTGCGGCCTGTTCGGGTTTTTAATTGCTTCCGATAAGCGATTCTTATGGCTAAAAACGCGCGCGCGTGCTTCGTGCGTTGAAAGAATCGTAATTGAAAAGAAAAACGATGGAAAATGTGTTTTCAAACACAATCGGTGTATTAAGTTACCTGCGCTTTGACTGATTCGAACGTGTCGGGGAATTAGGGCAACGGTTTTGAGAGGCTACGCGAAGGAAAAACCACCCCCCTCCCCCCCCCTGACACTTGCACTTTTTTCACGTACTAATGTGCTTCATAATCTATTCTATCGGAATCAATATCTTAGTGGTTTAATTTTTGATTTTCTGATCCAGTATCATATCAAATTGAAAATGGATGATTCTGGAAATGAAATATTTTGAAATTTCGAGATTCGAATTAATTGTAATTATATATCTAACATTATATCATAACAAAATATTCGATTCATCGAGATTCTAAATTATCTTTATTCCAAAATTCAAACTCCAAATGGAGCGAAATTTCTCCTTCTTAGCAAGTTATTTTGAAGTTCAGATCTTTTGGATTTTTAAAAAAAAATCACTCACATTCTCTGGATCTTAAAATTTCAGAAATTGAAAGTCTAAAATCAAAAACTTGGAATTTTGGAGATTCTGGATTATAGGTACAAATCC